>JADBJO010024940.1:0-24475 GCA_016801955.1 Conus betulinus
AGAGAGAGAGGAGAAGAGACAAGAGATAGAGAAGAGAGAGCAGATGACCGAGAGAGAGAGGAGGAGGGCGGGGGAAACAGAACCCCGCTAGAGCCAAAAAAAAAAAAAAAAAAAAAAAAATATATATATATATCTAGATATATATAGATAATATAGATATTATGTTAAACCTTTTTTGATTAAATGGTAAGTGCGAAAAAACCTACAGCGCGTTTCCTTGCTGGTGCCGTTCGTTATATTATATATATATAAATATATAATATATTATATATAATTATCTATATATATAATCGAAGAAAAAGAAGAAAGAACCAACACAAAAATCTTAAATGATTAGAGTTTTGAAAGGGTAAAAAAAACAAAACAAACCCACACCAAAAAAGAAAAAGAAAACAAAACAACACAACAACCAAAAAAACAGAACGAGATTGGAAGTGGTAACAGCAATTCGGCTTGATCTAATGCAGGTTCCGACCACAAAATGTGAACACCTGTGACAATTCAGTTTTTTTCTGTTCCAGATGAACTGATCTGTTTGGGGATACAAAGATGGTGTTGTACAGATTTTTGGGCTTCCCTTCTCTCTCTTCTCCTCTCTCCCTCCTCTCATCTCTCCCTCTCTCTCCCCCTACCCATCTCCTCTCCTCCCTACTTCCTCCCCGCTCTCTCTCCTCCTCCCCCCTCTCCTCTCTCTCCTCCGCGCTCTTCTCTCTCTCCCTCTCGTCCTCCCTCTGTCCCTCCCAATCTTCCCTATCCCCTTCTCCTCCCCCGTGTCTCCCTCACTCCTACCTTCCCCTCCCCCTCTTCTCTCTCTCTCTCTCTCTCTCTTTTGCTTTCTTCCTGCTGAGGAATAGGCCCCCTATTCTGTAAAAGGTGTTTTATTTGTCATGGCCACATTTTTTCCCCTCCTCTCGTCTGCACGAGTAGTAGGAACTGAAACCCTCAGCAGTGAGTTTTTGGTGCGCAGTGAGCATTTTTCCCTCCCCCCCATTTATTGCTTTATCTATGTGTGGGGAAACCTTAAGTATCAGTCATTTTACTAATTCTTCATGCCCAAGAGCAAGAGAACTCTTTACAAATTCGGGTATTGATGGTTACACTGATGGATCGACTAATCTTTACCTTTTAACCACGTATTTTAAACATCGATTTTTCTGTGTTCTTTGAGTCAGTTTGCAAATGTTTGTTAAGTAGTTCAGTTTGGGCCTTTATCTTTAGATCTTATCTCTACTCATTGTTACATTTGTTTTGATTAATGGAAGAGGATACAGAGGGGTGCGGGGGGGGGTGGGGGGGGAGAAGTGTTCATTATTCCTATCATTAACGATTAATACCCACTCAATCACTTACATACTTATTTCACCCGCACATAACTGTCCTTGAATCGCACTGTAGAGGACTGGCATTAAACCGACGACCAACAACACACACACACAACACACACACACCGACCACACACACCACACACTTTTAATTTTCTCGGCAATAGCTTAAATATAAAAACAATCCCAACTGATGAATGATCATGTGCGCCTTGGTTTTATTACTACTGGTCTTTACGTACATTACAAAAAAAACCCCCTCAAGTTTTACTGCTAAATTTACTGCTATCTTAAAACAGCCTCTGAATTAGTTCAAGCAAGCGAAACGACTGCAGGCGGAAAATCTAACACAAATCCTTGGGTGGGTGTCGGCGAGCCGCCCCGGGGAGGGCGTGGGCGGGGGGGGGTCGCGGGGCGGGGCACGCGGCCCGTTTTCGGACCTCCTTGGTCTTCCTTCCCCCCAGAGTGGAAACAAGACGACGTAAAGGAGGCCGTGGAGGGTCGAGGCGCGTTTGTGTTTTTTTTGGTCCTTGTGGGGCTCGTTTGTTGTCCGCGTTTCTCTCTGGACGGGTTCGCAAACATATCATTTTAAGATTAGCTCTGAATTACTTCCTGACTCAGGAAGTCCGTGCGTCATTTTTTTTTTTTCGAGCTGATTCGACAATTCTTTTATATTGCTCCAATTTAATTCTCATCATAAAACAGATCAGATCCCTTGTTATTGGAATTATCATTCATCAGGTTGCATCTCTATGTTGGGTTTTAAAGAATTGTTTTTAATTTCTGTCTATCTGGTTCATCCAATTACTAACAGTTTCAATCAGTTTTTAAACAATGTAAAGACAAGAATTCACTGAATAACCGACCAGCCAGATGCAAGAAGAGGATCAAATTGGTTTTTAGATGATGGGATTGGTCTTGGCTTACTGACTGTTACAGTGTTGCAGTTTTACGTTTAACGTTAGAATGACATGTCCAATAAAAAAAACCAAAACAACCGATAAGTGCCATTGGCTTCTCTTCTTTTGTCCATACGTAACTGATGTTTACCCTTGTTTCTGAAGGACTCCTCAGTTTTTTGATATGCTGGATCAGACCTTCATTTGATTTGCCTATTATTAGCCGTTTACTAGTTTTTTCTTAGGTTCTTGTTGTTTCATTCAGAATTCGGCCTAATTGCATTAAGAAGTTAATTGAAAAAAAGAGAAAAGAAAAAAAAGAAACAAAAGTCTAAATGTTTTAATTGTGCGTATACAGAACGAGGGTAATTTAGGCAACATGATTCACCATATTCCACCGGCCATGCTGGATCATGCAAGGAATTGACAAGACCAGCACGTTACTACCATCCATTCCTAAAGACCACCAGCTTTTCAAAGGAGGGTGACCTGTGTGGGAAAACGGGCCTTGTGATGCTAAATAGCAGAACAGAAAGTAGTTCAGCGGTTTTGTTGTGCCAGTCATTTGTTAAAGTAGTCCCTTTGAATGAATGTTTCCCAAACCAACACATGGTTGTACAGCCTTAGCAAGTCGGAATGGTGGGATGAATGTCATCATGTTTCATTGCCAGTCGTTTGCTTTTACTACTAGAAACTCAGTTTTTGGTCCCTTCTTTAGTTTGCCTTTGTAAGGGTGTAGCAATATATAAAACTGAGTCATTTTCAAATCTTTTCTTGTCGCTTCAGTGTATCAATCTTTATAAAACATTGTTTGTTTCTTCAAAAGGTGAATTCTGATACCAAAAATCAACGTGTAACATAAACTAAAGCACTGTACTACCATACCACCCTCAAAAACTCCCAAGCATATGTGTAAAGCTAATTAACATTATTAAAACACAACAATCTAGTAAATACATGTGAGGGAAGAGGGAGAACAAAAAGAGGAAAAACAGTTTTACAAAAAGTGGTCTGGTATTTTCACCTTGGGGTTGAAGTCAACTTTTATTCAATACGAGACAAAAAATGTTGAATTTATAAATTTCCTGTCAGTAACGACATTATTGTGCAGTAATGCTAAACATGATTTTATTCCCACAACAATTCACATGCACATTAAATTTACAAGTCCTCAAAAAGAATGCAGCGATTCAAAAGTAGTGAAAAGCCTGTCTATATGTGCCTACATAGTAGAAAGGCAGAGGGGGGATGGATTTGTCTGGCTGCAAAGGAAAAAAAACGAATTGTGATTTTGTTTATTTATTGTGGTGTCAATGTGTGTGCTGTACACAATTGTAGCTTACCGTGGTGTTAGTGTAATTACTGTTTCATGTGAAACATGATTATGTGGCTCTGTTTTCCTTAACCTGTTCAAAATGTTCAGAAAATGTCTGTATGATTAAATTGACTGGCGAACAACAAATAATAAGAATTTGTGGACCATGGAATTCAGATTGTTTTTGTCTATAAGTAGTGGATTAATTCCAGTTAGCTGGTTGTTTGTTTGCGTAACGTTTGTTTTGGTTTTGGTGTTTATCTGTAACATTTGGCAAATAAAAGTTGTAATAATTGTGTGTAATAAAAAAAAAAAAAACAATAAACAGAAAGGAATAATAGCAAGAAGAGAAGAAATATTTTGTTTTCCCTTTTGGGTGCCGTAGGGCTCATCCTCTTTCCATGTTTTCTTTTTGTTTTGCGCACCCTGTTGAAATGTTTTTTTCAACCCTCAATATGATTCCGAGCATTTTCCATGTATAATTGATGGAAGTTTTTAATTGGGTCCCCAAATTTGAGTCACCTCCCATACGCAGACTCTTTCGTAAAAATTGCATTCTGGAGAATGAATTGCAGGAAGGAGTCTTTGTAATTTTGTGGATGCTGGGGGCATTGTCCCAGTACAGTTACTTCCCCTGCCTTCCAGTTTTCGTTTTGGGCACCTTTTCTTCCACTTGGGTTCTCTTCACTTCCATCTTGGTTGTTTGGTGTTAGTTGCTTTGTTTTGGACACTTTTTGAACACTCCCCCCCTCTCCCCCCCACCCCCCACCCCCCCCCTTATTTTTTTCTTTCCACAGAATGTGTTGTCTTAATTCTGGAAAACTCATGCTTGCCTTTTCTGAATAACAATTGATGAGATGCTGAAGTTCAATCCCTAATGTGGCAACCATGGCGGGTGTACAGTTTGTGACCAGTTGTACAGGGTATACAGGTTGGACACAAGCTGTCTGTTTTTGCTGTCTTCTTTGCCCATATTGGGTTTTTTTGTTTTTTGTTTGTTTGTTTGTTCATCATAGGGGAGAGTAGGGCATGCACTTTAAACATTTTCAATCAGTGGGGGGGGTTTTTTTTTTTTTTTTTTGTGTGTTTAAATCTAGGAATGAAGAAATCAGGGCGAAAGGCATAGTAGCACAAGCATCACAGTGGTTGGTTTGAAATGCATATCAGAAAGTTAGCATAATTTTGTGTATTTAATCGAGAGTAGCTAACCATAGAAGGAGGAAACCTTGGTAGCTAGCATTGCAGTCTGATTTGAACTGCCCAATGTCCAGGCAGTTTAGTGGCGTTTTTCAATTTAATCGGAGCGGGTAACAAACCGAGAGGACTGACCCCCTAGGGCTTCTCAGAAAACATGATATTCATTATTGATGACCCATTTTTTTGTTCCTTGTACCAGTGTTTGACAGCCCTGAAAGGCACGGGTGGCGGTCGACTGGGACCAAAGCAGCAACTGAAAACTCTGAAAATTTGATGTGGTATGTTCAAGGAAGACTTTACTTTGGTGTTTTTGGGTTTTTTTACTTTAGGATGAGGTTGAGCTAATAGGAGATGGATGATCACCATTCGACACTGAACCTCTGCTTAACATAGTAAATTGCATAAAAGAAAACCAAAAGTTATACCAAGTATGAATTCATTCTGCAAAATGATTTTCAGGTGTTGAATTGAGGAATAGAGGAGTTTACAGTTACGAAGAAAGAGAGGGTGTTTCTAATAACAGCACAGATGGAGAATCCCTGGTTGTTTTCTGTGTTTTAACAGGTTATGAAGAGAGAGGGTGTTCTCCTACAGCACAGAGAGATGCCCTGGTGGAATACCGCCTGTGTTTTTAACAGTTATTAAACTGTGACATCTTTCGGCTTGGATGTCACATCAATTGATTCATTTTTACCCACAGTCCACTGTACATTGAGGAGCCTTAGGAGTTTTTTAATTGTCCCAAAAACGGATGATAATATAATCACAATCTTATTCTACTCTGTTAGCCCCCATGTAATCAATGTGATCCCTATTGTGCAGTGGCCTGTGTCTCAGTGAATTATGTATGACTTGATCACTAGAGCAGGACATCTGTTCCGTGCTGTTTTCTTTTCATACTGGTTTTGTGGGTGCGCCTCGTGCCTGTGCCACGCGCGTCGCGTGCGTAGCCGCGCGCGCGCCGCGCGCGCACCACCCCACACACACATCACACACCCACACAAACACACTCCACATCACACACACACACACACACACACACACACACCACACAACAGGACTCACATACACACACACACATAACACACACAAACACACACCACACACACACAACCACTCTGATCGTTCTCTCTCAGTCTCCTCTCTCTCTCTCTATATCTCCCATGCACACACACACACACACACACACACACACACCACACCACACACCAAACACACACAACTCCGCACACACAGAGTCTTCAGCATTTGGAAGATCTTCAGCTATAGATTTTTTTGGGTTTTGTTTTTGGTTTTTTTTGGTTGTTGGCTGTTTTATTGTTGATACTTTAGTAAATGCTTTTGTAGATTTCAAGTTTAGCTGCTTTTTCAGTAATACTGTTTT
Source organism: Conus betulinus (assembly GCA_016801955.1). Taxonomy (NCBI): domain Eukaryota; kingdom Metazoa; phylum Mollusca; class Gastropoda; order Neogastropoda; family Conidae; genus Conus; species Conus betulinus. The sequence goes on from JADBJO010024940.1 coordinate 6,118, forward strand.
CAATGTAGTGCTGGTTGTACTGTTTTCTTGTCTTTTCTTCACGAGAATGTTGGGCTGATTTCTTTTTGTGTCTCAGAAACAAGAGATTAAAACCAACACAAAAAAAAGAAAAAAAAAAGAAGAGATGGAAGAAACTTAAAAAAAAAAATAGTTTAAGGGAAAAAAAATACGACCAGAGAGAGGAGGTTCAAAGAACCTAGAGATAGAGAATACAGATAAGGAACGACAACCTACGGGGCATCGTGAGAATATTTCACTACCTCCACTGGTCGGTTCCGTGAGTAGCACTTCGATCCACAAGTCAACATACATGCCTGAATGTTGCCCGCCGTTTGAAGAAGAAAAACCCGACGACATTGACAGTTTTCTTTTTTTCGGTTTGAGAACCACGCTACATCATGTGGTTGCGAAGGAGAAAAGGAGGAAATGGACATTGTTTATCACATCGCTTGTTTAAGAGAAGCCCCTTTGGCACTATATACCACACACTCGCGGCACAAGAAGGGTTGACTTTACGGACCAATTAAAAGAACTCTTTAAAGAAGTTTCAGTGTTCAGCTGACCCCGTTTTCGTGAGCGTTTCCGATCGGTTCATCCCTGACAAGGGGGCGGAATCATTTCCATCATTCTTAATGAGAATGAGTCACTGTTTAGACAGATGGATAGAGTTAACAAATACAAATAAGACTTTCGAATCACTGCGAGATTTGCTTCTTCGACAGCAACTTTTTTTCAGAGCGTCAACAAAGATTTGGCCGTTTTTCTTAAAGAAAGACAGTTCGATAACGTTGCACGAAATGTTGTCAGATGGTGGATCAGTACTGATTGCTCATCGGAATAAAGGTGCTGCTTACAAGGGGGAATCGTCCCTTTTCGAGTCTCACGCAGCATTTCAAAACACATATTCTGGACAAGGAAACTATAGAAGAGGAAAATCACGCTTCATTCCAAAGGTCCTCACTGGTACACACGTCTTTTGGCATCAGACAAAGACCTTTCCGCGTTTCAGGGCCATGTCACTTTCTGGCGATTTCCGTTTACTACCAATACTCACCACGGAAAGACCTTTTCCTTTCCGAGGGCGTGGTGAAACAACAACAACCGCGCAGACCCTTTGGTCCAGTTCGTGGACAAGGTCGAGGTTCACAGACCAACAGTAGTACAGTGTCCCCACAACCAAACCATGCGTTTTTTTTGCCATTTTTTGTGAGGGCAAATTCCATTTAAACGGGACCTGTCCTTTCAAAGGAAGTGGAACAAAGACTGGATTTGTTTCCACTGGATTGTGAAGAAGGGTCTTGTCCTTGGCACCAGATCAGTCCATTGATGGTCTTCTTTTGGAGGATTGTGCCAGTAATGGTTTTACAAGGTTTCTGATTTGCGAGAGACAGTTGTTGCACCACAGCTGGTGTAAAGAAATTCTTTGTACACCACACAGCTGGTGTAAAGAAACATCTTTTTGTTCTACTGGACCAGTAATCTGGACAGCGTGCAGAGATGCAGGATGTTTGGTGGGAAAAAAATGAAAACTTTTCCACTTGCAAAATTTCCGTCGATACACCATAACTACTCCGGGTTTCGCTTACCACCTGTGTTATTGAGAATCCAGTTTGCAATTTGATTGGGGAAATCTACCAGGTGTTGCGACAGTATATGGCGGTGCTGGAGGAATCTTTCGTTCCCCTTGTCTCATCAGTACAAGATCAAAAGTTGTAGAGCAGGGAAAAACCAACAAAACCACTCAAGGTTTCAAAACTGGATGAACTAAAAGTTACGCCCGATTGTTTTGAAGACTATTTCACGAGCAAGGGACGAGAGGCCTGCCGAACGTAACTTTTTCTACTGCAAAGCAAACTTGAACTCCGGAACATACTAACTTACAACCCAACGTACATCGGGCCTTTTGACCTCCTCTGGCCATACAACAAAGGACGTGGCTATTACAAAATCATGGATTTCTGATTTTGTAGCGGGAAGGTCCGCATACAGAGACAAGACTGGTGCAACAACAAATTAATGATTGTTTAACATCTACCAGTAATATATGAATAACTGGGTACCTCTGACCACCTTTTCTTTCAAGGTAGAAACTATCATGGGGTTGTTTTATGATGATTTACCTTTGATTCAGAAAGACTTTGGAAGCGTATTGTTGAGACTTTCAGGGTGTCCGTCCCCTGATACCCCAAGGGAAACAGTGGGACAACCACCTGAACCCACATAACTAGTCAGTTGAGTAGGTAAAAAAAAACCCAGTCCTGAGTCAAACCATACCCCGGTCGAATGAGCGATTCAAGTTTTGCTTTGGTTAAACAGTTATTGAAACCGTCCCGTGTCACCAGACAGGTTTCACCAGTGGATTGTATTTGTGGACAAAACTGATGGCTCGGTGCGGGTTTGTTGCATTACTCCACAGGGAAGTTTACACAAAATCACTGTGGTTTTTGATGCGAGAACCTATCCCAGGGACATTGGAGGAAATTTTCTTTTCCAACTGTCAGAAGAGGGGAAAATTATTTTGTCAAAAATAGACCCTAACTGAAAGGGGGGTTACTGGCACATCCTGATTGCTTAAGGCAGACAAAGGAAAAAAGCATCTTTTCAGGACACCCATGGGCGACTGTTTTCAATGGACGACGAACATTGCACTGTTGGAATTACCAAAATGCCCCCAGCTTCTTTTTGCCCGAATGATGCGCCGCACTAAAACGTAACCTTTCCATGAAGTAAGTTTGTTTTGTTTGTTTTCTTTTTCCCCTTAATGACATTTTGCTTGCTGCAAAGTCATAGAATGCGTCTTCTGGATAACTTGAGAACTTGTTTTTGTTAACTCCGAAATTTTGGTCTAAATGTCTTATGGACCATCCAAAATTTCGTGCTGGAATTTCCAGGACACTTTGGATTTTTGGTGTCATGGCCGTTTCCTTGTGTTGAAAAAATGCCCCCAGAGGAAAAGGAAATTGAACATAATCCTTTTGCCTTGAAGGCGGACCCTACAAAAGAAACAGTGTTTACGAATCACCTTTGGATTGTTGTCCTATTTACAGAAGTTTTGTACACACCTTGACATGCATTCTTGACAGGCCCCATTTTGAGTGGGCTTAAAACAACAGGGGGGGGAAACATGAACAACACAAACAAAAGTATTGTTCTGGGTCAATGAGTGGCCAGAAAGGCTCCTGGAATGGTGTTCAACAAACACCTGAAATTCCAGTTCCGTGTACTGCTTGTGGCCCAGACAGGTTTGTTTGGGACAACTGCCAGAACCACAGATTTCACCTGTAAAATCTACCATTTCAAAGGTGAGGTGTAGACAGATTGGGACGAGCCCTTTGTCAGTAAAAGAGAGTAGTTAAGAAATTGATTTTAGGATGAAAAAGATATGGGAAAGTATTTAAGCATGTTAGGGGTAGTTCATAGGAAAAAAAAATTGTGAAATAGATAAAAACATATGGGAAAACATGGACTGTAGAATATTATGATTTCAGATAATTTCCCCCATTGCATTTGTGGCAGCCCCATCCCAGCGTGCGGTTATTTGGAATAGGCGATTGTTGGGCAGTCAGCCTCAAAACGACACAACAAAGTATTTTGGGCTTCCAGTACTGTAGTTGTACAACCTAATGGTGTTCCCCAGAGTTGGAGAATCTAGTGTAGTTGAAGAGAACAACGACTGCAGCAGTCGTGAGAGAACTTTTGAAAAGCATTTTTGTCCCCTGCTGACTCGCTATGATTTTTTGATTGTTCCTCCTGGGTCCAGGGGAAACTCAGATATTGTCCCTGTATTTTAATGCCCATCATTGGATTTCTTTCGAAAATGTATATATTTCTGTTCTACAGTTCCATTTTGAGGACGACGACAAAACAGTTAAAAGATTTGTTGAGATGGTTACTAATGTAAATAAGGGATGAAAATTTTGTCCCCAGCTAGTGGGATATATTATGGTTTGTTACCTCCCACTGTAGAGAGAGGAATAGAAACCACTATACAATTGTTTTGAAAACAAAATTACCTGTTGAAGATGCTTGGTAAAGTTGATTATCGTTTTGAGTCAATTTTGTTCCCCGGAGTGGAGGGGACATAAGGGAAGAATTAATAAGAGTAGAGTACTATTTGGTAGTGCGCCAATTGTTTTCTCTGGTTGTTTTTGTGGAAGCGGACTGCGTTGTGCACAGGGTCAAATGCTGAGGTGAGTGCGGCATGCATTGTGTGCTCAGTGTGTGACAGTGTGGGGTGACCCCGGACTCGGATAGGGGACTGAGGGCTTTGTCTTTTTTTTTATAACCCCCCCCCCCCCTTCCCAAGGAAAAAAAAAAATATTCCCCGGAATTAATGCACAAAGGAACGACAAGTATTATGATCGTGTTTGGATTTCGTGTTTGCCAGTTTTATTTTTCATTTTCTTTTTGAATGTTGTGTTTTGGGTATTTTGAGATTTCCTTTTGGTTTGGCTCTACTCTGTTTGTTTTCTTTTTCATGAATTTATCTTTTTTTTAATTTCCTTTTGACCTTTCCGTTTGTCTTAACTTTATGTTCACTCTATGTTTCAAGTCGATTCGAATTGCTTTGTGGAATCTCATCTATTTTATTTTTAACCAAGAAACTTAAGTAAGAGAGTAACAACTACAATAATTGATCAGTTTCAAAAAGGATAATATTATAAAAGAAAGAATCGATTTCCAGGAAAAAAAAATGTCTGTCCCTCCTTTTTCATTGGGGAAAATGAGCTATACAAAAAAAGTGTTCGATTTTTTTTAAGCTTGTCTTTTTCCTGTTGGGCAAAGAATATGGAATGTTGAAAATCGCTTTGGAAATCAATTATCGGCATTGTCAATTCTTAGTAATGCTTTTCTTTTTAAGCCGGGTGTACTTTTCTGTTTTTATACTGGCGGTTTAAAATTTTTAGTTTTGTTACTACGTCAACAAAGGTGTGTGGTTTTGTTTGTTGTTTTGTTTGTTTAAACGTATATAAACACAATCACATAATCGCCTATTTTGGTCCTATATTAGTCATTGGCTTTCTTGTTTGTTTGTGGGTAAAACTATCATGACGGAAAAAATTTTGATGAATATGTATGACTCAGGGTGGAGGCGTGTAGGCTTTGAAGGTGATATAAATAGGGGGCACAACGGTGTCCAACAATTTACGGACGGGGCAGAGAAGAGAGAGAGGCGATGCGAGAGAGAGAGAGGAGAGAGAGACTGAGGGAGAGAGAGCGAGATGAGGACGGGAGAGAGAGGGAGGATGCGCACGAATACAACTAGCAGCCAACGAAAGATAAAGAGAACGACCAGCCCGAAAAGATAACACGCACGACAAAGGAAAATACCCAAAGATTAGACGTTTGGACTTAGAAAAGAAAACACCGGGAAAACTACAGAAAGAGGATTGAAGAAAATGAATTAATGAAAAAATAGAAGGTTTAAGCGGAAGAAGAACAACCAAACAAAACAAAACCCACCCTAACAACAAAAAAAAAACACCCTCCCCTGTTACAGCACCCCCTCGACAGAAAGTCAAGAGGAAGTTCCAAAACGCTAAAATACTACTGGCGATATAGGATAAGGATAACCCCCCCCGGACTTATGGCAATTCCAATAACTGTATACACACTTCTGAACTTGGCATTAGACGCGAAGCCAACGATGCAGAAAAAAAAAAAAAAAAAAAAAAAAAAAAAACGCGGATCGATCGGAAAACATCCATCGAGAGGGAAAACATCCACACTCCACTGGTCGGTTTCCGCGGAGTACATGTCAATACAAAGTCCACATCACAATTCCCAAATTTTTGCTGGGCTCAAGTGCTGCGGCAGCACCAACCTAGTTGTCTCCAGAGTTGGAAAGGAAACTAGTTGAAGAGGACAACGACTGTGGCAGTTATGAGAGAAACTTTGAAAGCGTTTGTCATGTTTCATGACTCACTATGATTATTGATTTGTCCTCCTGGGTTGGGAGCTCAGACGCACTTGTCCCTGTATTTTAAAGCCGTCTATTGATTTTTCTTTGGACAAATGTATAAATTGTTATTCAGTGAGGAGAAAACTGGTATAAGATGTACTTTGTGAATACTATGTATAATGAGATTAAATTTGGTCCCAGGCTTGTGGATCTGTGGAAAGATTGTACCCCCATGGAGAGAAGGAATAGAAAATAATTGTTTGAAAACACAAACCTGGTGAGATGCTGCTGGTAAAGTTTGATTATCGTTGAGCAATGGTGTTCCCTGGAGTGGAGGGGAAGAATAAGAAGAGATTTGTAATGCGCCCTTCAGGTTGTTTTGGAGCGACTGCGTGTTGCACAGGGTAAATTGCTGAGCTGAGTGCGTGCATTGCATGCTTGTGCTCAGTGTGACCAGTGGTGGGGACCCGACTTAGGACTAGGGGCTAGGGCTGTCTTGTTTTTATACCCCCCCCCCCCTTCCAAAGTCAACCATACATCCCAAAGTTTTTGTTGGGGCTCAAAGTGCTGTGGCAGCACCTAGTTTGGTGTCTCCAGAGTTGGAGAAGAACCTAGTTGAAGAGGAAACAACGGGGACTGGGGCCAGTATGAGAGAACGTTGAAAGCGTTTTGTCATGTTGACTCACTATGATTTTGATTGTCCTCCTGGGGTAAGAGCTCAGACAGTGTCCCCCTGTATTTTTTTAAGCCATCTTTGATTCTTCTTGGGGACAATGTATAAATTGTTTATTCAGTGAGGGAGAAGAAAACTGGTTAAAAGCTGTTACTTGTGTGAATACTATGTATAAATGAGATTAATTTGGGCCCCCCAGCTTGTGGATCTGTGGAAAGATTGTACCTCCACTGGAGAGGAGCAATAGAATACAATTGTGTTAGAAAACCAACAAACCTGTTGGTATATGCCGGTTAAAGTTGATTATCGTTTAGAGTAAAATTGTTCCATGGAGTTGAAAGGGGAGAAATAAGAGATATTGTAGTGCGGCCTTCAGGTTTGTTTTTTGGAACGACGGGGCGTTGTTTTGCAACAGAGTGAATGCCTGTGAGCCTGAGTGCGTGCATGCATCGTGTGCTCAGTGTGAAACAGTTGTCCTCACCCACACATTACAGCGCTTTCATCACTTATGAAAAATAATGCCTAGGATTTTCAAATTTGTTTTCTGTGTTTTGAATACAGGATTTTCGGTTTCTTGTCTTTGAATGACTAAAAAACTCCATAGCTTTTTAGTCTTATGGAATTTCAATTTTCAAGTCCTGAGAAAGCTTGTGAATTGGGTGTTACTATGGTTTTTGCCTGGGGGTTTGTCGTCACTGTCCCTTCAGAGGGACCAAAGAGAACGTTGAGTTAGCAAGGGAGTTTTGTTTAGTAACTGGAGACCAATAAACACTACTAAATACAGGCTATAAAAATAATGGCAAAAAGTGGATTTTGAGAGGAACTGATGGTAAACGTAAATTAATGAAAGACCAGTCCCCCCTGGATATATAAAGAGCAGAAACATAGCTAGCTAGGCTTTTATACGCCCACAATTGACAACGCCCATTCGAATATGTTTAATTGGAATGAATGAATCAGGTTATTCCTTCATGTAAGACCAGAGAAACCAGCAAGGAAGGAGTTGTTTGTGGAGATCAGCAAGAATCTGAAGCTCATAATTACTTCCAACAGGGGCAAGCAGCTTTTCAACACAATTCTTGGTGATTGTGCGAGCTCACCATCAGGATCCTGAATTTTGACGTTTTTGTGGGCTCCCTGCATGCAGGAGGAAAGCTGAGACACATTTTTTCTTCTCATTGTGGCCGCAGCTGCCTCTGCCGGTCATCGCCGAGTAAATGTGCAAAACGTGTGAAACATGTGATGGTTGGTTGTGCGAGTTGTCTCAGCATTTTCTTGCCCTTTGGACAAAAAGATTGATGAACTCTGGATAGCCGTTTTGGTATGCGACCGTAGTTACCAGTAACATTCCAGTACACCAATGTTTTTTGTGCCTGAACCTTGGATTATCCAAAGCAAAAGGCCACGGCCCATCATTTTCCTTCATTTTTAAAGGGGTGTGAGGCCGGACCCTGTATTCCTCTGGCCAAAGGCAAGAAAGAACGGCAATGGGTCCCCATTTGGTGTGGCAATCTCCTCCGGGAACTCACTTTGCCTTACAGCCTTCTCTCGCGGCCCTAACCCCAGCATAGAGAGATAACACAGCAATGCTTGAGAGATTCCCCATTGCCAGCTGTAAATGGTGGTTTAGGATGAATACTCCACAAGTGTAAGATGCTCCAGACAACTTCACCTTTTTTTTGCACAAAAGGGAAAAGGGGGGATCTCTGAAGAAGATGCCCAACAAGCAGTGATTGCTCTTCATCAACACCTCCTCAGAGTAACTATTACAGAGTGGGACATTTGGTGTGGGGTAATATGCTGAACAAAGCCCAGCTCTCACCTCAATCCAACTGAATGGGGATGGCAAAGAAGAATCTCCCGATTTCTGTGCCAACACCAGTTTTTAACGTCACCACTTTCCTCTCATTTCAAGAAACTTGCCAAGAACCTTTTTCAGTTGCATAAGGCAAGAAGAAGTGCAAGGGCTTCTTGCAAGTGCTAGCCATGCATGCGACAACCCTGTCCAATGAATCCTCTGCCAATGTATGGTGGACCCACGGCAGCACCAGGAGTGGAAATACGATTAAAACGATGAATCCAATTAGGTTCAATTTGGTACAAAAAAGATTACAATCCAATGAAATGTGAAACTTCAATGTTTTCAGACACCTTGTTCGCTTTGTAGTTTTAAGGTTTACATTAAAGACTTTTTTGACTGATTTGAGTTGTTGCTGTCATGGCCTGAGTCAGAGTGTATATAATATGGATTGAGAAATGAGAGTTCTATATATTATATAATATATATATATATATATAAAGTCCTTCCGTATGAGTATATACTGGGGGGAAACAGTTCACTCTGATTTTCCCTTCCCCTATCCTGTTTTCAATAAAATGTATGAATAATTTCACTTTTGTGCATTTTGTGCATTTCATTTTTAAAGTTTGACCTTTTAAATGCAACGCAAATGTTTAATATTTGACAATAGCAAATGTGTTCAGTAACCTCAAAACAGTGTGTGCATTAGTTTTTTCTGGCTACGTTTTGACCACATTTTACTCCCCAATAATGGGCCGACGGACGGCCCATCTTGGATTTGGAGATACAGCTTGTGTCTTAGATAAATCTGTTCCAAAAGCATTGAGGAGCTTTTATGCCAAAGGGGACCTTGCATCATGAATTGAAGTCAACCACCCCCATTTTTGTGCAGGTTAACAAACCTAGCTAAAGTTTTTCTGGAATTTCTCTTTTTCGAAAATGAATATGCTGAAGGACTAGCCTCCCTAAATTCCACACGGAGGGAAAAAAAAGCTTTGAACTAGTATAGCTTATGGTGCATGGGAAATGATGAAACAGGAAACTAAATAGAACTGTCATAGTAGCAAGTGTTATTTTAACTACTTATATTCGCAGAAAAACGGAGACCCATTTTCTGTGTTCGACTGAAAAGGAGGAGGAGGCGGGAGGAGGAGGAGGAGGGAGGAGGGAGGATGACTTGAAACAAAAAGCTGTTTCATAGATCTAAGATGTCAAATTGCCATGCCCTTACTCGTGACTGTTTGTCCCGACATCAAGGCACTGACTGATGATTTATTCGGTCTGCATTTTACAGATCGGGAAGGAAAAAAAAAGTGAATGATAGTGGTATGAGCTAGGTGAATTTTTGGGGCCCAGATGACGGATTTTGCTGTATGATGTCCGTCCGCTATGTCGGGTCTGTCGGTCTGGTCTGTTCTTTGTCTCGTTCTCTGTCTCTCATCTCGTCTCTATTGTCAGAGTAGCCGAGAGAGAGAGGAGAGAGAGGAGAGAGCAGAGAGAGATGAGAGCGAGGTGTGTGTGCGTTTGTGTTGTGTGTGTGGTGTGTTGTGTGTGTGCCTTGATGGCAGAACCCACCAACAACGCCCTTCAATCCCCAACATTTTAAAACGGGCGTTTGTGGCGTTTCTTATTTTAGATGGGAGTAAAACGTTGTGGCTTTACCCCGAATGCTTCAGGCTTTGAAAAAAAAATGGGCCGAAGTGCTTGATCGACCACAGGACTTGGTAATGTGAGAAGAGAAACAGTTGGAAAGATGATGATCGCAAACCAAAAAATTTTGGATGAGTTATTAGGTCTAGACACAAAAGACTAATGCCGGTACCATGAAAGAATAAATATCAATACAGTAACATGAAAAGGGCAAACAAGAAAAAATGAGTATTGACTAAATCCAATAAATTTATTAATTATTAATGGGGAAATAAACAAAATGATAATTTAAATAAATGGATTAAATAAAGTCAACCAATACAGGGAGAGGAAGAGATGAAACTGACAAATAGATTAGAAAGAAATTTACAGGCATTTGAGCTGGTTCAGTTGGTGAACCAATGGATCGATTTGTTGTGTTGTGTGTGTTTTGTTACAATCTACAATGAAAACTGATTGCTGTTGCTGATTCCCCAATTCGATATTGTATATGTCGTTTTTAAGTCGGGAGTATTGATCAACGGCGGCGTACGCGCGAAAGTGGGTGTGTGGGTGTGTGTTGTTGTGTGTGGTGTAGTGTGGGTGCGTGCGTTTGAGAGAGAGAGGAGAGGAGGAGGAGAGGAGAGAGAGGAGAGGAGGACTGGAGAGAGAGGAGAAGCGAGGAGAGAGAGAGAGAGAGAATGAGAGCATTTCGTCCCCAATTGTGAGAAACAACCGCTCATAATCTTCGTTGAAATGAGGAGACAACAGTGTGCTGTTGCCAGTGGGGTGGGAAAAACCATTCCTAGGTTTTGTGAACAGAGTGAGACACACATTTGCGAGATCACCGCCCACTGTGTAAAACAAACAAAACAAACGTAAAAACAAAAAAAAAAAAAAATGTGATGGATGAGGGGGGGACAACACCATGCGTCGTTGCCAGAGTGGGGAAAACCACTAATAATCAATTGTGATCGTGTGTGCGAAATTCAGACAGCACGCACGGTTCATTTCAACTGGGGGGGGGTGGAAAAACCGCCCGTAGCGTGAAGTGGACAACGGAGGGGGGGACGGCCCACGCTTCATTACACTGTGTGGAAAAAAACTTTCACAAGGTATGAGAAAATGAGACACACACTTTGGGGACGCAGCACTTACACAGCCTTTCACTCCGTAGGATTTGTGGAAGTTAGTCTCTGTGGAGAATCTGAATGGTGGTTGCGATGGATTCAAAACAAACAAAAAACCGAGGGTTGCAGCAGATGGTGCAAATTCTTATGTTCTATTTCTCAATTTAATGCAAGCCCATATGAGAAAGGGAAAATGTTGGCTTGCTACGAAGAAGTAAATGCATGACCCAACCTTACAATACGTCGAACGCTCCCTCCAATGTGGAACCAATCCTCGTTTATTTTCTGTAAGGAATGATTGAATCTGCCTTAGGAAAACAGAAAGCCACTATGACCCGTCGTCCAAAATTCTTACCTCTCTTCTTACCAGGCAGGTATCATTTTTCTTGCGCAATTAGTTGTAACATTATGAGAATAACTATATATTAGTCATGGTAAAAATTATATCTCGTTAATTTTGGTTTTGCTCATCTTTGAATTTTCACACACAACACACACACACACCACACACCACACACACACAACACCACGAACAGTGACAAAGGCTCCAAACCATTTCCGAGTTCTATTACCATTCTGGACAGGAGATAACAGCAGCCCCCAGCGGAACAATATTATTTGAACAATGTTTTTTGTTTTTTTTGTTTTTTTTTTTTTTTTTTTTTTTTTTTTTTTTTTTCTGTAGATGCTTTTGAACAAACGGAAACAGAGACGTGGTGAAGAGACATGGGCATATGGAATAGTCAGGGCATGAGAAAACAGAAACACTACAAGATAGTTGACCTTCTTAAGACGTTGACGGTACTGGTCCACCTTCTGGGGAGCCCTCAAAAATGGCGAAATACTGGTCAGTGTTGGTGGGATATGACAGGTCTTATCAGATACTGTCATTGAACAGATATTCTATTGACAGGTATCACTGAAGACATGTGTGGTACAATTTCTGTACACCCACGACACGAAGAACATGGTCCGCGTTTAGAGTTTCTAAATTCCAAGGAAACGATCAAAGTTGAAAGAAAAAAAACCAAAACCATTTCTACCATATCACACGAAAAACGCCCCAGAGAGAGAGAGAGAGAGAGAGAGAGAGGAGGAGAGGAGAGAGAGAGAGGAGAGAGAGGAGAGAGCCCAGAAACTCAGATGGTTGCTTCATGTAAAGGCCATTGCCCCTTATGAAGGGGGTACAAAGAAACAAAACAAAACAAAACAAACAAAATTAAAATAAAAAAAGAAAAAAAAAAACCTGGGTGGACTACTGCCCTCACGGAAGTCATAACTGATCTACACTGAAATGCCTTGAATGAGTAAATTGAGAAATGTGTTATTATGCTTCCATTCTGAGATGCCATTACCAGGTTAACCCAAAACTGACAGGGATCCTGGGAAAACTTTATGGGTGCATAATGTTATCTACGACTGGATAATTTACAGCAGCATAAAACAAAATGAAGATCGTCCTTTTTTCATAATGGGCAGGTCAAATCCATCCCAGAAAATTAACTGTAACAATACCAGTGTTTCTGCTATGTCTAAAATTCCCAGTGTAAATTTGGTCATTGCCAACTTTAAGTGTTTACCTACATCCATTCGCAGATAACGTGTGACATCATGTACCCAACAAAATGTCTGATACATGGTAAATCTATTGCTATTTTGGACACGAAAGTCCCATTCCTGCCACATGCATGCAATCAGTCTGTCTTCAGATTCACACAGAAATGATTTTATCATGTTCCACGCCTTGATTTTACCAAACACAACTATATCCAAATTGATCTAATTGACAACGGACATTTGAAGCCCAATTTCTTTTGTCTCTTGCATCTAGGTCGAATGACATCATAGGAATTCTGAGGCAATCTGTGCTCATTCATTTTTGTTAATTTCAACCAGTATCAAATACAGCTTAATACAGATTTTAAATACATAGGATATGTTTTGGTCTCCCCATAAACAAAGTCCATTGGGTGTCTCATTTCAACCCCTAAAAATGCGTTTAATGCAAAAAGGTGCACTTTTTTCACAATGGCAGGCTGCATCATCGAGTCCCCATAGTTCTGCGCCGTACTGAGTAATGGGTTGAACCTGTGAACCAAGTAACTTCAACAATAAATCTAAACAAGTGTTCTTAAAAATATACTGTTTACTAACAATGCAGGAGAGAGCTTTCTTTGCTTTGTTTACCAGGTCACTAAATGCCAATGTGAAACTGAGTTTTGTTCAAAACAGTATACATAAGTATTTGTAAAGCATTTACGACATGCATCACAGCATGATTATATATCCAAGTTTCTCTAGCTGCTAAGTAGCCACCTTTTCTTAAACTCAGTTACACTGCTTTTGCTTAAAGTCACTTTCAATCAAAAAAGAAAAAGGTGTGTGTTGCAGACTGGTTTAACTGTTTTGCAAACCAGTGACTGTTTCTGATAAAACAGTAACACATCTACTAATGATAGAATGAACAGTTCAAAACAATCAGTCGTTAAACGTTGCATCATGCTTAGTGTTAAATTATATTTCTTTGGCAAGTCCATTAAATGTTCTGCTAAAACAAAGAAAATAAAACAGGACTGCACGCATCACCTTGCTTTACACATAAGTGTACTTGATGAAATCGCGTAGTTTTTATCCACATCGTATTTTAACTTTAATAGTATTATTCTTATCAATAATGCAATTGTATGATTTACCATTTATACAATTTATAACTGAAACCAGCCAAAGAATTCTCCTATTTGCGGAATAAAAAGCCTTCTCAAAATCAATAATTTCACCATATACTGCTTTTGGAAAGAGAACTGTTTCTGTATGACAGCTATAAAAGTAAGCGTGTGATCAATAGTTCAGTAGGTCTTTTTGAACCCTGATTGATATTCCCCAGTAATGTTGTTTTCTTCAAACCCACTCTTGTAAACGATGATTAATAATTGTACTATGAATTTGACTCTGAATATTGTATAACGAAATGGCCCTGTAATTGTTTGGGTTGTTGGCATCCCCTTTTTTGTACAGAGGAAGCACAACACTCTCTGTTCAAGTGTCAGGAAATATACCTTTGCAAAACAAAGCATTAAAACTTGTGACAAAGAAATCTGCAACACAGTCACCTGCTTTTTTAAACAACTCTCCAGTTACTCCATATATCCCTGCAGCTTTTATCATCTTTAGCCTTCGATTTGCTATCAGAACTTCTTCCTTTGATATTGGTCATCAAAATGATTATCATTACTACCAACATTCAATTCGGCCTCTCTGGTTCACTTTCTTTTTCGAGTAAAGTTTTGAAGTGTTCAAAGCAGTTGTCCAAAGTGGTATTATTGCTAATGTGTTATCACTTACGTGAAAGTCTATTTGCATTTTTTTCCCAAAATTATTTTTTGATTATTCACAGAAGATAGCAATACATCTGAAAACGATTTGTGGAAAATCCTTCTCTTTGCGCTTTCACTAATGTTTGTACTCTTGACATGTAATACAAAAAGCGTTTCCATCTTCAGAATATCCTTTCTGATGGGTGATTCTGTGAAGCGCCCTTAATTGTTTGTTGCTGCCTTACATTCATGATCGTACAAGTCATCTGTTTTATCATTATCACCAAATCTGATCTCCTTATTCATGCATTCAGCATTTCGCTTAATTCAATCGTTAAAAGTGGACAAAGCTTCGTCAATATCATAATCAATTAAACTTACAGCTAGCTCTAACATTCTACCAGATTCCTCAGAGTGCATTGAGTCAATAAACACTGGTGTTGCATTGTTGTTCCAAACTATCCTATTCAGTGTTTGTTTCTCTTCTTTGACATTTCACACTTCCATGCTCTCTGGATAAAGGTTAAATGTAATTCAAGTGGCATATGATCCAAATGAAACATATCATGAATATCAAGTTTAAAAAACAATTCAAACATGGCAAACATGTCACTTGACACTAAAAGAAAAAAGACAAAACAAAACAAAAAAAAAAAAAAAACAATCACACCTCTGCCTGAATCTGGGATGTATGTGTAGCAACCATAGTGGTCACCATTACATGCACCATTCAGAAAACGTAAATATATTGTAAGACAAATTTAACATTTTTACCATAGTGATTCAGCACTTTGTCTTGAGATTCCATATTTTGTAATAATCGAACTACTTGTTTTTAAATGACTTGATAACATTTTCACTGCAGAAATCATTAATGTTTACATTGGCAGTTCGACTCATGAAATCTTCTGACAATACTAAGTAAACATTAAGAAATTCAAATGAACAATGTGATATAAGCATTCTTCCAAAAGACCAATGCCATTGTTTACATTCACAAAAGAATAAAATGGTGACCCGTCAGGCGGAAAATATGCACACGTATACAATATATCTTTCATGGTGCCTAATACAGCTCTGTCTATATATATATATATATATATATATATATATATATATATATATATATATATATATATATATATATAAAACAACATAAAACCATAGTTTATTTCAACAGAACGAGCAAATTGGGCATGCACTCTTTTTTATTTTTTTTGTTTTTTTTTTTTTTTATAAGGCACACAAACCACCAGGAAAAAAAACAAACAAACGAAAAAAAAAAGAAAAAGAAAAAAAACACATCATATTTAGAAAACCTCATAGAAGATTAAAAAAAAAAAACTGTAATCAACAGATAAGTCTAACTGAAATGTTTCTACAAAGTTTTCAGCAAAACAAGCTATATCAAAGGAACGAACGTAAGAAAGAGAATATTTATTGCTTAGTTTAGGGAGCAGGCCGTTGACATTCCATTGTAGGACTCTAAAGTTTATTAACTTAAAACGCACGTGCGTTACAATCGGAATTAAGTTTGACCTGATACAGAATGCGATCCTGATCTTTTTGACATGACTGCCCGGCCTGCACCCTGGTTGTTCACACTTTCCTCTCTGTCACTGACAACTTCACGAGCATTATGCATACAGGCACTTGCAGTGTTAGCCACATAACTATTCACAAATGGCTCCGCAACCGTGTCAATCTTTTGGGGTTGCTCCCTCTAAATTAAATGCAGAAAAAAAACTATTTACAAAAAAAACAACAACAACAACAACAACAACAACAACAACAACAAAAATGAAGAAACACCTCCACAAGATAAACGGTCGATATCTTTCTTTTACGTTGCCCTCTAAGACCACATACAAAGTTTGATTCCATCTATTGCAAGATGATCGAAAACCATAGACACCTCTTTGTTTTCTGCGCTGACTGTCTTTAAATGGTGCAACTGTTTGTACCTTATTCCCTTACCTGAAAGAAAAATCCTCCCCAATAACAATACTAGAACCTTTTAGTTTGCACCGGGCCCTGGGTAAATCCAGCTTGTCCTTGAAGAAGGTACAGCACTCAATTATTGTAGAGTTGGGCCTCTGATTCAGATGATGCAGGGGGTCAAAACAAACGCCCTTGGCCAGCCCCTGCCTGTCAGTGAAGAGTTTCCCTGACTGCAGCCTTCAGGTCATCTGCCGTCTCCTTCTCTGCTTCCTGAAGTCCATGGGATAATGACGTTGTTCCTCTTCGACCTGCATTCCAAATCGTTGTTCTTATTCTCCATCTTTTCGATCCTCTTCTCCAGGTGGACGTTAGTCTCCCTCAGTGCGGCATTTTCATCTCATAGATTGGTGCATTCTTACTTCATGCTCTTCATTGTAGCATATATCAAAACCGTCTTTGAAGCATTTGATATCCCTCCTCACTGCGTAAAACTTCATGTTCAGCTGATGGAGCATGGACATGACATCGTTGAAACACTGATCTCTGTTCTGGGATGAAGCAGCCGGTGGTGTGTCTCCAGCACTAGCATGAGGGGAATGTGATGACTGGGATCCAGACTGTGTTTGTTTTCGTGGAAGTACAGGGTCTTGGATTTTATTTGACGTCGCCACATTGAAACAACAACAAGCTCCCCCAGAAGAAATACGGGAGATAGAAACCACACATGACACAGCTTGTTTTCGTTTTCAAATTCAGTCCCAGTCTTGATCGACTTGCATTTCTGCGTGCCTTCATAAATGCCCTAAAAAGAAAGACAAAGAGTCCAAATCGCTGCCTGAAATCCACTGTTCCTGAAGGCATGGCACCTAACAACAATCTCTGTCTTAGATGCAGCAACAACAATGCCTATAATGCTTATGATTAGCTAATTTCACCGCTGCTGCTTTGAAAGTGGGTGTACTTACTTTCATGCATGTATACGTATTCACTAACTTACTTACTGATTTCACTTATATACTTACTTATCTCCTGACTTACTTGCTAACCTATTGACTGATTAACTCATTGTGCGTTTTGTTTTTGTTTTGTTTGTTTTGTTTTGTTTTGTTTTTGCTTACAAACTTAAACACAAACTCAGCCATACCTCCCTGGTGTGTGCGATCCAGCGGACTAAAGGCCTTAAAGTAGGCAACATTAGTGGTTCTGTCTTCAGATGGGTTACAATGGTCCATTGTTTTGCTTCTGGTGAAGAATGCTACATTTACAACTAATTTAACTGATGTTCCATGTTAATTTTCTCGCTTTCCTGTTCTGACCCCCCCCCTCCACACACACACACACACACACACACACACACACACACACGCACACACACACACACACACACACACACACACATATGCACACACATATGCACACACTTCTGTCTCGCCCCTCCCTTTTACAACGAATCTTTGCCAAGTCATTAATACGAAGAAGGGAGGAACTCTTAGCCTGCATTTGTTTTTCCCCACTACTGAATTGTTAAAACAGGTTGGTTTCCTGCTGGATTTACTTACTTTACTGATTTTACTGGCTAACTTACTTACTTGCTTGCATTGCCTTCCAACAAATTACAGGCTGCAGTCCATGAGTGAGATCAACAGTACTCTAGGATGATATTCATTGTGAAAAGTGAAGAATAATATGGTGGCATTAGTATGACATTGCTGGTTTGATCAAACAATCAACACCCTATAGCAGTGTTTATTCCACTTGTCACGATAACTATCGTCCATTAGTCATCATCATTTTCCACTTTCCACCCCCCAACTGCATTACACCAATGCCCACCATATTATTTCACTCTGGCACTGGTCGTCACCCTATAGTACTGTAGATCTTACTCATGACAGTACTCATTAGTTGATCTCCAATGGACACTAGGGTCATCAGTCAAGTCAGCTCATTGTTGCTATGTCTAGGTGG
>JADBJO010024941.1:0-24471 GCA_016801955.1 Conus betulinus
CTCTATGATTGTACCACTAATTCTAAGTACATTACATTCTGATATACCAATATCAACTCTCGTTTAACATTACTTCTACGCCACATAACCCTTATTTTCCTACAACAATGGCCATGGATCTTCAAATTTACCTTAAATGACAACCAGTCACATTGGTCCCATATGGTCGTTCAAAGGATCCAGCAGGTGCCACCCGGAAGGTCTCAATAATTCTAACGGTCATCCTATTTTTTTGTCATCTCAAGGTGCGCTCGTGGTCATAGAATGCACCATGAACAAGAGTCACTCGACACTCATTCCACTCTGCCGACTGTTCCTTTCTATGGTTTATAGGGCAGCCTGTCTGAGATAACGACCATACTAAGAAGTTTAAGCACACTTCTCTGTATCACTTACTAAATCGAAGATGTAATTTGGTATGATAACTGTCTTACGAGAAAAAATGTGTGAATACCGCCATACACAGTGGTTCGGCCGTGGAGATGGCTTGGGGGCGGTTCGGTGGCCTGCAGTTCTTGGCTTAGGCTGCGGGAATGTCTGCCGGTCGGTCCTGGAGTCTGGTGGTGGTTCCAGCTTCTTTCGCCGTCTCCTCCAGTCAGCTGGCTCGGATGACGGCAGGGTGTCGATTCTGCTGCCACTAGTGTCAGGCACTGAAGTTGCCTGACAGGGCCAGACCCGTGTCTTGGTGCTGCTGGGCCATGCTGCATGTCAGCATCCTGGCTGCTGACAGTGGCAGAGGACTGGGGTTTGTCCCCAGTTTTTACAGGTGGAGACTTCCGTCGTCTCCGCCTGGGCCGTCGTTGTCTTGGGCATTGCGTTTCTGCCACACAGCTGCGGATCTGCAGTGGTGGCCGTGCAGGTGGTGGCTGCTGCATTTCTTGCCTCAAGCTGGCGACTGTGGCCGTGAGTGCCGCTAGCTGAGTCTCAAGCGAGGCAACAGCAGCAGTGCCAGCTGTGAGAAGGATGTCACCCTCAACGCTGCAGTCCCGCATCCACCTTTGTGCTTCCTTCCGTGCTTCCTCAAAGGTGGTGGTAGGATGGTTCCGGACAAAATGCCGGACATCCTTGCACAGTGCAGCTGGTTGCAAGCCACGTGTGAAGGTGTCCCGGAGAATGGTGGCAGGCAGCATCCCATCCCCAGCCTGGTTGACCTTCTGCCAGAGGTACTGGAGATGGGAGCCATACTCCAAGATGGTCTCGTCCTGGCCCTGCTGCCTGTTGAAAAACGCTGTGGCCAGGGTGACCACATCACGCTGCTCTCCCCAGTTTTCCTCCAAGATGGTCAAGATCTTGGCTGGGGAGTCTACCTCTGCCACTGGCAGCCTGATCACCTCCTGGCGAGCTCGGCCATCTAGGGTGGCAATCAGCCAGAGGGCGGCTGTCCCTGTCATCCAGGGGCTGCAGGTGTAGAGCAAGCCTGGCCTCCCGGATGAAATCATCCACTTCCCTGCTGCTCTCATTACCCGTAAATTTGGGGAGCTGATGCAGGGGGTGCAGAGGTTGGGGCAGTTGGCTGGCCATGGTGTCCGGTCTTCTTGGGCTGTGTCGTCTTCTTGGTCCCTTCTGTCTTCAATCCTGCTCGCAGCGCCAGTTGTGATGGTGTGGAGGGGTAAGGGGTGTGTGCAGGCGAAGACAGGCAGATGGTGATATGCGCGGGGACCAAGGGACAGCAGCCAGTCAAGAAGACACAGAGACGATGTAGTTTTTCTCCTTTTATTGCCCCTTCCATGATGAGCTCAACCCAGGCACACTGTCCTGGGAACTCTTCTCTCTCTCTCTTAGCACTCAGCGCACTGAGCACTCGCACGCGCCGATCACACTCACTCGCGGACCACACTCTGAACGACACTCTCCTCCGGGGAACACTGACGGGGAACACTCATCTCACTCACGCCGCGCGCCTCACTTATATACACCTTGACCGGACCGCAAAGCCGGCAACGCAGCGCCGCAGGCAAAGTGAGCCTCACGAGACAGCAAGTAACAAAATTTGTGCTATCTGTCGCAGCTTCTGTGTTGTCTAGCTCGCCGTACAGTCAAAGTATCCAAACATATTAGACATCGATGAAAACCTCACAACCCAAGGAATAAAACGCAATAAATCATATTTGACATTTTGTGGCTGTGTAAAGTTATTGGCAATTAAAGTCCGAGAATGAAACCACTTTTAACGGGTTTACGTCATATTTTCCCTTATTTCGATGACAAAAAGCAAACTGCGTGAAATAATTTTGTAATGACTGGAAAGCTGGCACTTCGCTCTTTTTATACATACAAATTTCATTATCCAAGATGCCGTCTAAGTGAGAACTTTGCGTTTAAAATTTGATGGAAAACACAACTTGCCTTATCGTCACATGGCCGTCGCCATGTGCTTTTAACACAACTTTCAATAAAATGTTATTCCGTTGGAATGGTTAATCAGATGATAATTTTTATATATTTTCGGTTGCTTCTACCATAGAAACGAAGTTACTAAAAAGATTTCGATAGGAAAGTCCAAATTTCATAAAACAACAATTTAGATCAGAACGCCGACAATGAACAAAGAAGGCGACTCGCTCAAGAGACCGGCGCCGTCAGTCATTTCGTATATTCACATGCTTGTACAGAAAAGATCATAGCCATGCGATATCTGAAATGAAAGCTTATGGACTTTACTTTCAATGCGCATTCATGGATTCTTTGGATTCTCTCATACTTTTTTGTGAAATCAAGAATTATGTACGGTTTGTTCGTCGAACAATTCAAAATGGCGCCAAGATTAATTAGGTCGAAATACCAGTTTTAGGGAAAACATGGGCTTCTCAGTTCAACACGATTGTAACGAATAGAATACATTAATTTTTTGTGACTTCAGTGACGTATACACAAATATGTAGGTTCTGAGGTATTCATGATTTAAAGAATTTACACAATAAAAAAATGAGATTCAACCAAGGGAGGCAAGGGGGAAGATAACTCATGAACAAAATATTTCACCTACGACGGGTGACCAAGAAACATGCACCGTTAGCACCCGGCTACATCTATATATATATATATATATATATATATATATGTATGTATGTATATATATATATATATATATTTATATTTATATTTATATATATATATATGTGTGTGTGTGTGTGTGTGTATGTGTGTGTGTGTGTGTGTGTGTGTGTGTGTGTGTGTGTGTAATAAACTAATAAATTCCAAGGATAAGTACAGAGCACCATTCCAGCAACTTACAGAGCAGCTTTGTATTGCAATGACTGCAAGAAATATTGAATTCTAAACAAAGCTTGCTCCTATGTCTTAGATTGTAGAAATAGGGGGGTGATACGCGCCTTCATATCTGTAGTGGTAGATGATTCTGCCTAACTGACAGTAACTACAGTTAGGCAGAATGATCTACCACTGCAGATATGAAGGCTTATCACCCCCTATTTCTACAATCTAAGACATAAGAGCCAACTTAAAAAAATTAAGTTTACTTACTTGTTTATCTAATCAGTATACCTTTTCTTACAACTTCGTAACTAGTATTACAAATGTCATATTTACTACTTTCATTAATGTAATCATTATCCTTTAAAATATTTCTAGCATTTCAGCTTATCACTTTTCTAGCCTCCTATAGCATCACTACCATTACTGTAGAGTTACGATCACAATTATTAACAAAACTATTATTGTAATTATTAATATACCTTTTGGATTCCATGCTTCCCATAACTTACATGTTCTGTTTCCTTTCTGTTCTTTCTGTCCTCCCCTCTCCCTTCTCCCCTTAGTTGTTGTTGTTGTTTGTTGTTGTTGTTGTTTGTTTTTTTTTTCCTCCTTACTATCAGAATTAATACCTTTAGTACCATAAATATTAACATTGTTGTTTTTTTATTTATTTTTTTATTTTTCATCTATTTATTCTATCACCATTATTTTTCAATTACTTATTTATGCATTTATTACCATTATTATTGTTATTATTATTATTATTATTAATTTTTTAAATGTTTCATTTATTTATTCATTTGATTATTATAGAAATATATTTTCTAAACATATTTCTATATCATGCTTTTATTACCTTAACCTTCACTATCGTTGTTAGCAGTGCCATTCAGTAATAATATTGCTAGTTTTGATACTACCACCACTAGCATTGACATCACCATCGCCTTCGCCTCTGGGACTGTTGTCACGGCAACCCTGCTGTTTAAGAATCCTCTAACCCACTCTCCTTTCTCCCATACCCATACTTATTGACACCAAGATTGGTAGTAATCTTGTCTTAATTAAAAAAAAAATTGACCATTATCAGTATTCCTATCAGTAATATTATTTACATCATTACGACTTTGACTCACACATTATTTCCCTTCCAACAGTCTCGTTCTCATTCAACGCCTTCTCCTTGGGCTCAACTCAGAAGCGATCTGAAGCGATCAAAGCTAAGTGCATTTTCGTTATTTTATTAGTTTTTGTTTCACCTGAAGAAGAGACCTAAGAGGTCGAAACGCGTTTGTGTTTTGTCTTGTGACTCGTTTGTCCACGTTTCTCTGGGCGGTTCGCAGACATTTATTTAAGATCCCTTAATACGATAAATCGAAATCTTCTCTGGCCAGTTCTCTTTAAAAAAAAAAAAAAGTATTAAATGTAAGTTATCCAAATGCATTAAAAGCATGTCCAATGATGTCAAAGCAAGAGTTCGATATGGTTCTATGTTAAGTGATTGCATTGCCTGCACATCAGGATTAAGACAAGGAGATGCCTGCAGCCCTGTTCTGTTTTCTCTTTATTAACTAAGATTTTGCCATAACCCTGTCTGTTCTGTGACATGGAGCAGATCGATTCTTCCACTCACTTTAGGACGACACCAGTTTGCAGGTGCATGTAGGCCTGCTCATGAAGATAATTCAACAACGACACACAAGAGCATAAACAACAAACAACAATGACAACAACATGTTTTTTTTTTAATGACGATTTAGGCATGATAGTCAATAGCTTCATAGCCCGTACAGCTTTGATGACTGTTGAAACGACGTTTTTAAGAATCATTATTGACTATCCTGCCCTACGTTGGGGGTATTTAGAAAGTTTTTTGTTGTTGTTGTTGTTGTTGTTTTTAATAACGCCCATTGGGACTTTTCAAAAGCTTCAGAAACAGACACTGTCACAATTTGTGTTCAAGAGGCTCGTTTCATTTAAATATGAGTCGAAGATAAAGGTACAAGCTGTGCTTTGGGAACAGTGTTATATCTTATCCTCAAATTTATGGTCTTCTCTTTGGCACAACAAACCACACACAAAAAGCCTGACAATAAAGCAATATTGACACCTTTTAAACAAATAAGTCACTCATGAACAAAGATAGACAGCAGGCAGATAGACAGACAGACAGAAGAAGAAGAAGAAGAAGAAGAAGAAGAAGAAGAGAAGAAGAAGAGGAGGAGGAGGAGGAGGAGGAGGAGGAGGAGGACGAGGAGGCCACCATCACCGCCACCACCACCATCACCACTACCACCACCACCACCACCACCACCACCACCACAACAACAACACCACCACAACAATACAAAAGAAGAGCAAGAAGAAGAAGAAGAAGAAGAAGGAACAGAAGGAACAGAAGAAAAGGAAGGCAGAGACGTGACTCGAGAAAGACGTGAAAGGCGTCGACTGCCAGGGACCTGCTTCATTGATTTCTGACAACAGTCACATGGGAAGTGAGCTCGTGCTGTTCTCGATACATGTCTCTCCTCATATACTCTCCTGTAACGAGGAAAAACACAAATCGATATCGCTTGGTTTTCCCATGACATTAATAGATATCAGTTTACCTCAGTTCATGTAAACTCTCTCTCTCTCTCTCTCTCTCTCTCTCTCTCTCTCTCTCTCTCTCTCTCTCTCTCTCTCTCTCTCTCTCCATCAGTTTTTGTGGAAATAAAGATGGCTAATGAACTCTACCAGACCGATTTTCTTTCATTGTCATTGTATATCTGGTCGATGCTGTGTCTACAGTCTTTATTTTCTTTTCTTGGATAAATTTTCATTGTTATCATTTTTTGTGTGTGTGATTCTAGTTATTTCTGTACTTACTTATTTGTTTCCTTACTTTTTTTACCTTCACATATACGTTTTTTAACATTCTTCGTTTTCTGACGAGCTTTGATTGCTGTCAACTATGGGAGCTTTGCCTTTTCTTTTTGTTTGAAATAGCGTTGGTGGCGGTGGTGGTAGTTGTCTTGGTGTGCTGCTGCTGATGGTGATGGTGGTGTGGTGGTGGTCGTGTGGTGGTGGTGCTGCTGCTGGTGTGTGTGTGTGTGTGTGTGTGTGTGTGTGTGTGTGTGTGTGTGTGCGTGCGTGCGTGCGTGCGTGCGTGCGTGTGTGTGTGTGTGTGTGTGTGTGTGTGTCTGTGTTTCTGTGTTTATGTGTGTATGTGTGTGTGCGTGTGAGTGAGTGAGTGTGTGTGTGTGTGTGTGTGTGTGTGTGTGTGTGTGTGTGTGTGTGTGTGTGTGTGTGGAATTACTGTTATATATTTGTTTATTCATTTATTTATTTGTTTATTCATTTTTCGTTTATTTCTTTATATATTTACTTACTGAATTTTTCATTTAATTTCATACCATGTGTTCGGAATCCCTTTTCCTGCCTTATTGTGTGGATCGTCAATTTGATTCCCTAGTACGATCTGAAGCAGAGAGAGAGAGAGAGAGAGAGAGAGAGAGAGAGAGAGAGAGAGAGAGAGAGAGAGAGAGAAGTCAGATTGATGGGGCAGATATCTGGCATATTGCCCTTTTTGTTCAACTATCTCGATGATCTTCTTAACGAATGACTTTTGCTTTCAATAGGGAAAACAGAATAAACCACAGAAGAACAAGTGGGCTTCAGAGCTGGTTATTGTGCAATCGACTACACAGGTATTCTGCGCTATACAATGCCAAACAGCTGATGTGCAGGGAAAGGGGAAGCTTAGTTTGCTTTTATCCACAACCAGAAAGATTCGGTAAATCGCAACAAAGAACTGGCGCGTTAAAAATAAAAGGTCAAAGAAAGTGTTGAAGGTACTTGCATACTATGTATTAGCATGTTCTGCGTTGCGTCAGATCTACCTAAGACTGCTTAAATTTCTAGGAATCACTCGCTGGTGTGAAAAAGGGCTGCTTGCTTACCCTGAAATGATTTTGCTTATTCATAACGAGTTAGCAGGTCAGCTGAGGAGAGATGACAGACACGGTATTGGTCTTTCAAGTCTGATAGAAAAGATATTCTTCCTACTGTTGCTGATGACAAAATGCTGGTGTTACACACGCGGTGGTGGCTTCACAGGATCAACAAAATGTAATCACAAAAGCATCTCGCACTACTACATAGTAAGTTTATAGAAAACTACGTGAAAATGGTACATACACAAGGAAAGATTAGAGGTAGTTAATTCATGTATGTATTTGAGCCTTACCTTCACAACATAACTGACATTGATGGGGCGATGGAACAGTAAAACAAAGAACTAAAGAAAATGTTGCAGATATTTTACACGCTTTGTGCAGATAAAATGCGAAGATGTTAAAAGGGTTGGTGTTATTTTTGATGTTGTTGTTGTTGTCATCGTCATCATCATCATCGTCGTCTTCGTTGTTGTTGTCGTTGTTTTGTTGTTCGTGTTGTCGTCCGTGTTTTTGTTGTTCTTGTTGTTGTTGTCTCTAACCAGCTCTATCACATGCAGCTGAAGTGTGCTGGGTTAAAGAGACATGAAACAGAGGGAGTCCAACTCTATGCTTGCAAGAACATTTCGACTGTCAGCCAAGGTACTGGAATTAGGGGAACTTGAGACGCTCTCTGGTTATGAACATAGCTACGAAGTCAACGGCATAGTGGCTAAAGTTACTTAAAATGCCTGATAATAGAATACCTAGGGAAATGTGTAATGATTTGAAACTTCTTGACTAGAGGGAAACAACTGGCCAGTAGGTTTAAGAATAACTTATTTTGATGTGGATTTAGCTGTACCTGAATAGAACAGCAAGCAGGGAAATAAAACGAGTTTCAGACCTGGGATGAATGAACTGAACAGCAACCTAATTGTTTCTAAACAGACAGTTATGATTGTGTCCACTATACAGCGCCGTAGAATAGGATAAAATCCACTTCATCTTCTACTGTTGCACCAGTCCTCATGTTACTTGTTCAGCCGTATACAAGAAATACCATCACATAGTTGTTTGAGTGTTGAAACAATACACCGTTGTTTGAGTGTTGAAACAATCTTGCAAACTATATACATACAACAATACTGTTTTCAATGTAGAAAACCAGCTGTGTCGATGATTTACCAAAACATGATTTTATGTCATCTACAGTTGATATTGATTTTCTTTCCCTCCAGTTGACAGTGAAAGATATATTTCAAAATTCTCTTTTGTCGATTTGTCATGTTATCTGCCATCACAGTTAGATGAGAGAGCTTTGGTCGTCTGCAGTACACAGTGCAGTGGTTGATTTAAACCCCCTTTTTCTTCTTCTTCAGAAGCAAACGTGGTGCACGTATACCATTAATACAGAGCTAAAACCACGTAGGGAATTAACAGCAATACTGACTTTTCTTAATATGCTAACATATTCGAATGTCATTATTTGGCTGTAATGTTTAAGGGGAAAAACACATGTAAACCGGTTTGATACTTTCTGACGAGGGGAAAAAGTCAGACAACCACTTCACCCAAACCGTAAAGTAACAGAACCTGTCAGTGCACTATGACAGTCAGAGGTGTGTGTGGCCACCATTTACCGCCAGACATGCAACGCTTCTTTCTCTCATGGACTGGACAGGCATCACTAGAATCACTGGAGGGAGACCAGCCCCTCATTGTGCAGGAACTGGAACCAATGGCAGCGCTTGGTTTGACCGCAATGTCCTCGGGTGTTCAAGACGTGCTTCATGATCAGTGAGTCAGGCGAACGTGTTGGCCTGTCAGCCCACAGACTGGCTGGCTGCTGCTGCAAGTCCATCATCAGTGGGACACGATGGGGAGTGGCGTTGTCATCTGGCAGCATGGGAAATCTCTGGCGTGCAAAACTGCCCCGAAGAGAGGCGTCACAATCTGCTTTCTGTACCTGTTGCTGGCCAGACGTCCATGAACCAGATGAAAGGGGATTCTGCCATGAAGATGAACTGCTCTCTAGACCATCAAATGTCTGCCTCTATGCAGGTTGTGTTCCCGAATGGAGAAATTGACGAATCGTTCTTCTGGGTGTGGCCAGACTGTTGTCTGTGATCTCTGTTGGCCGGAGTTGAACTCCTCAGTAAAGAGCACTGTGCCCCACTGCTGCCTTGTCCAACGCTGATGATGTCTGCACCACATTAAAGCAGTATACCACTGTAAATAACAAATGACAGCAGCAGTGCTACTGTACAGATTATGTGTGTACAGACAGTGTCCCTGCACCTGCTGGTGTTACATTCCGAGCTGTTCCGGCGGGTCCTGGCCACCTTCCCCTGCGATCAAACGTTTTTCTGGTGAAATGCTTCCATTGCTTTCTTCAGCCCCAATTTTAACCACGTGAAACTACCTCCATCATGGAAACCAAGGAAGATAAACAGTGTTCATGGTCAGCACGGCCATGGGGGGGGGTTAAGGTTGGGGCGCCCATAATGCCTGTTGACTGGCGAGGTTTGACCGGGGGCAGTTCACTGGCTGTTTTTGTCTGTGTTTGCTCGCATTTCAAAGAATGTCAAAACTTTATTCTCAAATTTGTGGGTCGGCATACCCACAAACCAATTCTCTGCTCTCTCATCTCGACTCGGCTCTCATGCGTCTTCAGAAGACGTAGAGGAGCTCTCACTTCTCTGGGGCTCCGAAAAAAAAAAACCTCTCGATCACCAGTCCTCAGGATCCGGCCCCACTCGGCTCATTCCTCCGGGCTCTCTCTCTCTCCCCTCTCCCTCTCTCTCCTCTCCCTGCTCAGGTCTTCCCTCTCGCTCGTCTGTCTCCCTGTCTCTCTTCTCCACTCTCTCTCACATCTCACTCTCTCTTCTCCTCTCTCTCCTCTCTCTCTGTTCTGTCTTGTCTGTCTCTCCTCTCTCTCTCTTTCTCCGCTCTCTGATCTCTCCATTCTCTCTCCTCTCTCTCTCTCATGAAAGATAAATGGGGCACTCAATTAATAACGGCAAGATTCGGGTTTTATTTTGCACCAAAACACGGTTTGAATGTGAAACACCCACAGGTTGATCTCCTTGCCCTTGCCCATGTAGACACATCTTTGACGACGAAGAACACTTTCTGTTTGTCCACTGGTATAGCCCGCTTATAATGAAGTGCGGACAAGTTGTTCATAATTCTTCCAGTTAGATACAGCGAAAAACCACAGATGTCCGGCCATCGTGTTATCATCAGAAGATGAACTTGTAATTAAATCACCCTGCGAAATTCATCACGGAAGCATTGAAAGTGTAAGACAGAATGAAGGATGAGTCAAATGTTAAGATCTCTTCTTATGCATTATAAGAGACTTCTTCTTCTTCTTTCTTGTTCTGCTCTCTTCCTTTTCTTCGTCTTCGTTCCAAAAGATGAAGTTCAGCCTATGGAGAAAATTTGCACAAGTGGTCGCACACGCATAATTCAAAACGAGTTAAAACCAATGGGTCATCCAGCGCGCATGTTAAAGTGAAAAAAAAAATGAATATGCGACTCACCGCTGGTGTGGGGGCTGGCCTGGGCGAAGAGACTGTAATTTGGGCAACAATGGGGTCGCACACGATATTCAGTAAGTTAAAAACAATGGCCACGATTCAGTAGGCAAGATTGCCGCCGGGGGGGGGTATCATATAGATATCTGGGGAAGTTTGAAAATAGGAAAAAAAATCAGTCAATATGCGAGATCTCAAGACTGTCGTACCGAAATTTTGATTGTTTAGAAGAGACTGTATTTGTGGCAATCTTGAGATGCTCACCATAAGGGGCAGGGGGAGTGAGAACTCGCAGACTGATTCCACAGCCTTGTCGTGGTACAGAACTTAGATAAATTGAATGTAAAGAGACTGTCAAGTTTTGATTGATCTGGGTATTGCATAATAGATTGACCGCCACTCCTTGACCAGCTACTTTTAATTCACAACAGTTGCTTGTGTGTATTGGATCAGTAATTAGCTCGTAGTTTAGTGCCCCGCGCCTTTGGAGAGAAGGTATTCGAGTCAGTTTGATGAAAGATCATTTCTTCTCTCTTCTAAGGATTTCAGTTATACTGTTCCCATGGTAATTCTCTAGTACTTCTTCCTGTTACTCCCCTTCTCGCCTCTGATATGTTCCCTGTTACGAACCTGCGTGCTGCTCTCTGAATTTTGAATCTTTTCGTCGATATACGACTGAACAATATTATTCGTCGCAATGTTGAAGGGATCAGTAATAAATACAATGTCATCATTGGATTGAGTGGAATGTCCGAGTCAGTGTCTTACGTGTTTTTTTATATTATCTTATTTGTAAACTTTATAACTTTGTTACTAACTTTGACACCCGGCATTACTCCTGTGTGTGAGGACATAAGAAATGTTACGACTTTATTTGTTTTTGTTAACCTTTGATTGATACACAAATCATGCCAGAAATGATTGTGTGTACTATTTGGTTGGCAGGAGACAGAAAGAGGGAAATGTTTATTGTTCTGTAACTCTCCCAGCTGTAACTCCTTCCCTCCCCCTGTGTCAAAGAGACCTCTTTGGTAATTAACAATAAGTTATCAAAGGTGTCAAAGTCTCTCTCTCTACTCTCATGTATGATTCTCATCTCTCTCTCTCTCCGCTCTTTTCTTTCGTCTCTCACCACACAGCACACAACTTCTCTCTCACACACACACACACACACACACACACACACACACATACACCACAACACACCAGCAAACATTACACACACATTGGTTTTGTACATAGTAAGAAGTAACACTTCACCATAGCCATTTAATTTGCACTGCTGCTCGCTGTGTCACTCCAAAACGTACATGCAGTGAAGAACTGATTTCAAAAACAAAATAGGCACCCCCGCCCCCCCCCACACACACACACACACACATACATCTTCACGCGCGCGCACCAATTTTCCTACTAGTCTGTGTGCAGATACTGTGTGCGCTTCTAACAGCTTAGTCTATCTCTCACCGCACTCCCATGATAACTTTGGTTTTCAGCAGACCAAGGGCTTCTACGATTCATGGCTGATACGACTGGAAAAGGGCGTACACTGTCACCGCTTTAGAAACTGTCGCTGAGCTGACATGCCCACACAACCAGTATTCCACCGCCATACCGATGTAACAGACATTGAAGCTCAGCACTCATGGTTGCTATCACTTTTCTGAACGTCCCCTTCTTTACTGAGCTTTCTGTTTGTGTTCCCCACAGTGTGCCCCCTCCCTCTCCCCTTCTCTCATATCCCTTTACACTCCACTACGTTTTTCAAAGGGAAAGCTGGATCAGACCACTGTTCACGCAAAGGGCCTGGTATTGAAGCTGGATCAAATGACGTTATACTGTTTTGCCATATATTCCCCTCCGATGTAACAAGTTTTTTTGACGCTCAGGGTCATGGTTGCTATCACTTTCTGAACTCCCCTTCTTTACTGAAGCTTTGAAGGAATTTTTTGTTTTTCCACTGAACCAGTTTCAAAGGAAAGTCAATTTTATTGTTTTCAACGCATAGTGTTACTTGTTTTTTTTTGTGGTGTGTGTTTTGGTTGTGTGTGTGTTTGTGTGTGTTGTGGTTGTGTGTGTGTGTGTGTGTGTGTGTGTGGAAAGGGGTGGGGTATGCATTACACCATTTGAGATGTAAAAAATCGAAGTGATTGTATTTCTATAATATTGTTTGTCTTACAGTAACTATTTGCACTAAAGTCTTGCTAAATAAGAACTATCTCATATTGAGATTCCAGCCACTTTAGAATGTTTGGCTTGGTTGGATCGCCTCCGTTTTTCTGCCAGTGTGTTGAAGGTATACACAAGGGTGATTAATTGCAGAGTTCAGAGGCAATACAAATATAGCCAACGCGACATTCACCTCACCAGGAATGGCAGTATCAGCCAATGCCAAACATTCCACACATTCCTATAGGAAACCAGCACATGAAATCTGTCACGCAAACAAGAAGTGATAAGTCGTCTGGCTATCGTCATGGCGCTGTGATACTCTGGTCGTGCAAGTCTTGAGGGCATTGTTCTTGGATAGATCGATAGACGAATGCTTGACCAGCAGAGATAAATAAGAAGAGGGTGAAGTTAAGGACAATAAGTAAACTGAACGAGTACTGTTTTCCTTTAAAAGTCTTTGTTTTGTTACTGGTAATGGAATGGACAAATGCTTGTTTGGCTATAGAATTCCCAGTGTGACAATAGGGGGATCAAAGGTAATAAGGCCAGAAACCAACCAATGGTCCAAGTCCGTCGTCAGGACAGGTCGTTTGTGCTGCTGACAGTCTCTTAAATCGCAAGATGCTAAATGGAAAATGGAGGACCACAAAACGGTCCAGTGTGATCAGACAGATGATCAGAGCAGACACTTCACTGGATAACATCACACAGAGAACCAGCCATCTTGCAGACTGTACTGTCTCTCCACGTGTCATCAAACTGCAGATATCTGCCACGGAACTGTTCATAAAAAAAAAAAAAAAAAAAAGCTATTCCAATGATTGCAATGTAGACACCCCATCAGAAAGTCAGCCATTGTAAGATTTAGGACAAACACACTGAATCCACTTGACGAAGTCATGCTCCTTGCTATCACACGTGCACAGAAACAAAAGACATTACCACTCATCGACAGACAAGCAGTCAGCCAAAGAAATCCCCGATAGACCATGATTGTAACAAATCTTCACATGAGGAAAGTTCGGCTTAGGGGCATGACAAGAGGCGTCCTGGAAATTACTAAGGAGAATTTGGGGACAACATATCTTATAGTTGTCCGTCCAAACAACACTCAAAGAGCGAACAGCTCTTCAAAACATGTCCAGCTGGAAATTTTCCACTGGGCAGGCCCTCTATGTAAAGTCAGTTTAGCTTTGGTGTGAACTGAAATCCACTAGGACTGATGGTATGAATATCAGCTAGTGTTAGATTGAGCTTTTGTATGCTGATGAATGGTGAAAAAAGACTCTAGAATCAAACATGGAGAGTGCAGTGAATGACAATCTACAAACATAAGGTTACGGTGCTCAACAGTAGACGATAAATCAGAATAAAGGAAGACAATGGGTTTTTGAGAAAGTAATAGTGTTTGCAAATTTTGCAATTCAATAAAGCAGTCATGTTCAGTTGTTTCAGCTTGTTCCTTCTGAGGTCAAGGAACTGCAGGTTAGACAATCTTATTGCAGGGAAGACAGTCAGGAACACTGAGCAAGAACAAGATGGATGAGGTAGGTATTCTGACTCACATCAGAAAATGTTATTCCAGAACTGGTTCCATCCAAAGAGCGAATGTCTGGAAACCGTGACGTGGAGAAAGGCTGAACAAAGGAACGTGTGACCTTGACACAGACAGCCCACAGGACAACTTATGTCACAAATTATTTCATCATCATGCAATCGGACAGTGAGGCCACCATCACACAGGTGGTCATGTGTGTAGACAGGTTGTGGACTTTCTGCATCTGAAAAACCCTGGACACATCATGTCGTCACATTCCTCTTCATCCATGCGGTCCAAACAGTCGTACATTCCATTGCATCGTGTGTACAGGCAGGCAGTCATTGAAGTCACCTGGACAACGGTAATGGCTGTGAGGACACAGGACTCATTCGAATTCATTTGTATTGAGTTTAAACTTCATGATGCCATCAAAACTGACCAGTGCAGGGGAAGGAAGTAGGAAAGTGTTACTAAACTTCGCTTTGTAGGAATCACAGTTCCGTTCTTCGGAGTGATCTGGGCACTGGGGGTCTGATCACAAACGTTAGTGTACAAAATACACTGGCCATCAGTGCATGTGAACATGTTGATACAATGGGATGGGAACAGAACGATTCATCACTGCTATCCTGACACATCGGATATGAAATTGCACACCAGAGAATATGACATTGTTGGTAATGTGATCAGTGCACGTGAATGTTGGGATTACCATTGTGTGCTCATTTTCCTGTAGGGTGACTGGGTTTTGTGTGACAAGTGAAACATGGAAATGACATATGTATTCTTGGCTACATACTTTAAACTGATGAAAGCCACACAGAAACAGTGTGTGTGTCACATGACCAGCTTGGCACGAGATCATAGATTCTCGTGGCCAAGACAACAAATGGGTGTTATTTTAGTGAAACTGGCTTTGCATAGAGTGGCTCTGTACTAGTCCTTATTTGTTGAGAATGCACAGACTATAGGACCCCGTATTCTTCTTAGAGGAAACACGCACAGAGATTTCGTGTATGCAATAAAATTTTCATAGTTTAAACTATAACAAACCATAGTCCCAAAGTGCGACATGAATTTTCTCCTTTTTAAACGAGATGAATGAAAATACACAGATCTGTGCTGTAACATTTCATGCCTGTACAAAGGTGGCATTGACATATCGTTGAGAGACCATACCGAGCTGAAGACCATCCAAAATTCCGCCCGTGAAGTCCTGTTATAGAAAGGACTATACCAAGCCAGTCAAACACACAGACAGGCCAGTCTACCTCACCCCCCAGAGAATGGCAATGTTCATTAATGATTTCGTTGACATCTATACTATGACCATTGAATCCGAGGGGTTTCCATACAAACAGTAGCACCGTCCACACACATGGCTACCATGCCTGACAATCAGGACTGCTGAAGGGACAGTGTTCTGTTTCGTCCCGTCCATCCTCACACTCTGTCTTCACGTTGCATTCTAAGTGGTGTTGAAAACTGGAGTAATCATCCACTGAACAGTTCCAGAAACCACTGGGCGATTGTTGAGGGGTTTTTGTGTTCGTGAAAAAAGGTGAAAAAAAATCGGAAGCACTGTGTCTTGATGCATGAACTTCTATAGACTTCTACTTCCAGTCCTCGTGCATGGTATACACGTGCAAAGTGAGATCCAGAACAATGTCCCCACGCCACGCCTTTTCTTTTCCCCTTGTATTATTCACTAATGGACCAACCCGCCGCCACAAGGTGACGTCAGGAAGATGTGACGTGAAGAAATTGAAACTCAGCATGGCAGTAATGTCGATTGGAATAGACAGATATCCACAAACACGTTACTGACCACCATACTGACTCAAATTTCTTCTCAATGTCACATAGCCAAAGACGGGGATGTCATTGCAACAATCACAGGCCCTGATTCTTCTTGGATTGCGCTTTGTTCTACCAGTCACAGAGCACTAGGGGAGTTAAATGAATTCAAGTGGTGCCAGTGCAGAGCACTGGATAACTAAACTGGACTATGAACCAGATGAAATAAACGTGTGCTACCAGCAAGGAGCACAGGTATATGGCTCAAGGAACTCTGACCAACATACACACGCTGTAACAGAGCACTGGGAGAGTTTAATGAACTCCCAACAACAAACAATGGTGCGCTGTTTGCACAGAGCACTGGGAGAGTTTAACTGAACTCTCCACAACAACAACACAATGTTTAATGCACTCCCAACGACAACAAACAAATGGTGCGCTTGTTTGCACAGAGCACTGGGAGAGTTTAATGAACTCCCACAACAAACAAATGGTGCGCTGTTGCACAGAGCACTGGGAGAGTTTAATGAACTGCCCCCCAACAACACAACAAATGGTGCGCTGTTTTGCACAGAGCACTGGGAGAGTTTAATGAACTCCCAACAACACACAAATGGTGCGCTGTTTGAACAGAGCACTGTGAAATTTCATTGAACTCTCAACAAGGCAAAAAAGGCTGATGGCAGTACAGAGCACAGCAGCAGTATATAGTGAAGTTAAACTACATAGGTAATAGTGTGTTGCTGCTATAGAACATATAGTAGATACATTCTCTCTCTTCTCTCTCTCTCTCTCCTCTCGTTCTCTCTCTCATCCCTCCTCTCTCTCCTCCATCTCTCTCTCTCTCGTCGAATATGAATGGGTATTGTTTTCGAGTTGCCATCATCCCAGATTCAATATGCTTGTACTGATAACCACATGTATAGCGACAGTAAAAACAACAAACGGATAAAGCGTACCCATTGTGCTCTGACCAGGTGAAGAACAAACACCATTTTTCATTTCAATTCTCCCACACTACAAGACTTTAATAACTAATTTCTCAAACGATCGGCAGTTTGTTCTCTTCATTTTCCTCTGAGGCATTCAAGGGTTTGCTCAGTCATCACCTATCCATGTATAATTTTCATGCAATGAATGCAAGGCCAAGGTCAATTCTTTAGATAGTAAACTATAATGGACAACCATCATCGCTTTGATTTTTCTTGTGATGTTTGGCGTCACTTGAATTGAATTATTTATAGTATTCTCATTGTAATGTATAATGTATGATGTTTAAAAGTCCTATTCTTGTGACATGGATGTTACAGCACATTTGCGTATCTGTTTGTGATGACAATCTGCCATTAAATCCACCCCATTCCCCACCCTCTGGGAAAACCATTTCAAAACCAGATATGCAAACCACAAACAGTCATTCAATAAAGAAAAATACAAAAACCAAACAGAACTGAGCAAATACATTTGGAGACTCAAAGATAAAAAAGCAAACTCAAATATATCCTGGAAAATCATAAAAAGAGCATCACCATACAATAACATTTCAAACGATGCAACCTATGCTTAACAGAAAAATGTTTTATACTGTGTAACCACATCTAGTAACTCTAAACACCAAAATAGAAAATAGTAAACAACTGCAGGCACAAATGGAAATCGTTGTTAGCAAAACAACCTGAACCACAAACAACTTGAGAACCGAGCTACCACGTGCAGCCAACCCGCATGTACAAACTTTCGATTTGTAAACAAAATTGAAATACACGTGCAGACCAACCCCCGCACATCAGGCTATATAACACCGGCAGTGGGAGTGACACTAAACCATCCTGAACAGAGCAATCGCCCGAAACAGTACTGGTAGTTTTAAAACTTCCTTTTTAATACCTTATTTTAACCCAGGCAACGAACTCACCCCCGCGG
This sequence comes from Conus betulinus, assembly GCA_016801955.1. NCBI lineage: Eukaryota > Metazoa > Mollusca > Gastropoda > Neogastropoda > Conidae > Conus > Conus betulinus. The sequence goes on from JADBJO010024941.1 coordinate 18,108, forward strand.
TGGGTGTTACCAGCAACATTCAGCATGCCAGCGACCAGGTTCCAACATTTTTAATATAAGATAGTGAATTAAGTATCGTAAATAGATCTTAAGCTAACGAGATATATACTAGAGGAAGATCCTCGTAGTACCATTATATATTATCTAAATAGTATGATAAGAAGGAAGTTTTAAAATCAGATTTTAACAATCCTTTTATTCATACTATTTTTAACAGTATCTCGACCACCAAGGGGATCCAGCACCACTAAGAGTTTTATAGCGTTTTGCTGTTAATATCAGATATATATATATATGATTTTAAAAGTGACTCGACCCCAGAAGGGAGGGGCAGCAAGCATCACTGTTATACTTGATTTTAACACACATAAGGACAGGTACACGACACATCAAATATATAATATTCATATATCACATGTGTGTGGTGTGGGGTAATGGTATTGCTAAACAACAACAATTGAAGAAAAGTGCTACAACGGATTGGGATACGAATTCTTAAAATTGACTAAAAGTAAACTAAACCTCCTTTTACTGTGTAATCCAGGAATAACAAAGGATATATTATATAGGGGGAAAGATAGCTCTATTACCAGGATAAGGGCCAAGAAGCCAAGCAGGTCATTTGAAGAGCAGCTTGGTGTTGCAATGATGCTAGATGATATCCAATTAGGAAACAAGCTTGAATCTATGTCAGAGCATTGAGAAATAGGAGGAGATAAGCATGAACATGTCACTACAAGTGGCTAGAACCATTCTGCCTAAACTAACAGTACAGCTGAATGGGTGAAAACACGATAAATGTATCTCAAAATGAGTTTTCATCAAAGGGAGGTGATTGTAGTGTCCTTATGTGTGTGGTGTGTGTAGTACTTGGGGTGTGCTTAGTATGACATTAAATAGTAAGAGTATAACGACGGTGCAGTGGGGGAATGCGGCATCTGGTGCAGTACACCACACCACCCCCACCCTCCCACAAGGACACCTTCCTCTATTCCGTCCATCCTTCCACCTGCACCGGCGGGCCCCCGATCGATCCCCACCCGCAACTTTCTCCTGACGCGGGGCCAGGGGCACCCCTCTCCCTGCCCATTTGCTCCAATTCTAACTAAATTTGCTTTTCAGTTTCATGATACTTTTACTTTCCCCCGATCAGACATACGAACTTAAGGCTATTCATACTGGCCGCCACAATAAGTAAATATCTACCTATCGCTAGCACCCATTCACCCAACCTTTCCCCTTCAAAGTTGTCCCTAACAGAGTCCTCTCTGCTCTCATCGTCTGAGTCAACACAATGCAGCTGCTACTCGCCACACGGCCGCGCGCTGCAACTGCGGCGGGCACACACCACGCTAAATGGCACACACAGGGCAACATACAACGCACAGGACCAAACCAACACTACACACACACACACACACACAATCATATACCTTCGGTTTCCAGGGGGCTATGACACTATAAGAATGGTACGTTTAAGACTTCACAGAACTACACACCACGACACACACACTCCACCGACACCCACAACAACTTTTATCAGCTAAGGAGATACACAAGGACTGTGTTGCCTTGTTAGCAATGCTCTTGTGTCGTGTTGTGTGTAGTGTTGTGGTTGTGTGTGTATACTGGTATTGCTAACCTAACAAATCATTTAAGAAAAGTCATGCAACGCCATTGGAACGGCATCTCCGTACAACTTTGCACTAAGAGAGCGTAAAATCACTCCTTTAAGCAGCTACGCTTTTAATCCCAACTGTTAGCAAAAATCTATATAGTTATATGATATAAGATAAATATACTATATCTAGGAACAATTAAATTGCTAACAATAAAGGATTCCAAGATAAGCCCGGCAAAAATTCCAGCAACTTACAGAACAGCTCAGGTCAATGACCTGCATGACAATATGGAATTAGAAAAACTAAGCTTAAGTCGTATGTCGTCAGATTATAGAACCTAAGGGTAGAGATACAAGCCGTCATCAACGTCAGTGGGTATGATGATTCTGCCTACAAGACAGAATTGCTTGAGGTGGTACAATCTGGACAAACATAACTCATAGGTTACTGGTTAAAGCAAAATGAACCTTCCACTCAAAACGAAGCCGTGCACACAAAAACAAGAAAAATCTTATTCTGAGGGCTCAAAACACGCTAGTACAGACTCAGATGCATGGTAACCAATTTGGTCACCAAATTAGCCATGGTTCCAGTGAAGCCAACGATGAGATTGATGGGCTTTTGTTGAATAGATTTTGAAGGGCTCATGCTAAATCTGGTTTGAGTGTGGAGAAAAGAAATAATGGCTACTTCAGCTTTTGGCTAGTGTTATTGCCAAGGCGTTGCATTGAGTTTTTACCATTCCCAATTTGTGCCAGTGAATACTTAGATTGGCTATGGGAGGAACTTTGAAGAAAACAATTTGTTGAAAAAGTTCATGGCGTACCTCTGAACGTTTTCAGAGAGAGATTAAGAAGTGTGGACCTGAGGCCGGCCTAGGTAGAAGTAACATGGTCATAGATGTTCTTGATTTTGTGACCAGACCCACCCTGCTATGCTGTTCTATAGAACGGTGGATACTTGAACTGTCGAGTTAAAGAAGAGTTTTGAAGCGTCTTCATGATCTTTGTAATCAGAGAGAGATTTTGCAGAGTGTGCCTAAAACTCGCAGGTTTTTTCTAGGAGGAGGAAACCGTTTCAATTCAGCACAACAGATGCGTGGGGCTGCAGCTGAGCTCTATAGAGAGGCTCATCCTTAGAAGTCGTTAGCTACACAGTCAGGGACAGATTCTCATGGTATTGTGTGTGGGTGAACAGACCTCAACAGTAGGGGATTCACTGGTCAGCGTCAGCAGGCCAGTAACTTTATTTACAATAGAGGCCATGTCAAACCGCTCTTCCAGACACAGAGGGTTCAAGGCGAGGTAACTCTGTCAGGGAAGGACCTTGAGTTTATCAGGGACCTGTGATATCAGGAGAAAAACCAGTTTATCTGGCTCAGTCTACAAATTCAGTTCCTCAGTCTCAAGAAAAAGTCGCAACAACTGAGAGAGATCTTTCCCACAAAAGTCAGGTTAGAAGTAGGAGTCAAAGATCTACACAAGAGACCAAAGTCTTATTTATAGACTGTTGTGGTGGTGTCGGTCACATCAGTCCAACACTGCCCCCCTTCCACCCACAAATGTCCACGCCCCCCATAAGTATTGCCCCCCACGCAAAGGTTGATTTGCCCCAGCACGCAAAAGGTTGATTTCCCCTGATGAATGGATGAATGTTTCTATTTGAACCAGTGTGAACGGTTGTCAAAAAAAAAATGGTTGTGTGAAATGATACACCCCTGCACGAACTGGTTTTGAGAGATACTGGGACTGTTCAACTGCGGGGCTGTGGTGAGAAAAATCTCTGGGTAAACCTGAACAGTGCAATGGTCATTGTCAAAAGTGTGTACATTTTGGTGGCAAGATTGCAACAACCGTCCTAATTGCTATTGCAGCCTGTATGTCCACCTTTTTACACTGTGTTGGTTTGGAATGATTGTGTGTTGGTCATAGATACCCAGCAGTAGATTTTGAACTTGGCAATTTACCCAAGGTAAGCAAGAATGAACCTGACCAGGTTTTGACTGATCAGATCGCATCAGTCATGACCAGGCAACAAAAGAACTTGTGAAGGCTCTAGTAAGTCCCTTTGAAAACCCCTCCACCCATGTCAGAGACAAAATCATGTGGTACAACCAGGGGTAAGCCAAGGAGGTAAGCCCCCCACCACACCCCACCCCCCCAACGGTTGATGCCTTTTACCATCGGACTTTTGACATTCTTTGTCCGTGTCATCGTCAGAAACATCAGCAAAAATGCAAGCATCAGATTTTACTGGGTCACCTATGTACCACCAGGCATAAGATATTCTGACTATATCAAATCAAAATCGGAAAAAAAAAAAAACAACTTTGGTACGTGAACGTAAACCCATGTTTTTTTTTTTAGACTATGGTGTTCTTTTCCACTATTCACCCTTTGGTAATTTGACCCTATACAGCAAGCAACTGTGTGTGTACCAAAAACCTCTCTATACAAATGTTTTTCATGTTGCTCATGATTCTATTGCTATGGACATGGTGGTTTTGTTAGAACAAAGCATCACAATTTATTTTCATATTTTATTAACCTAAATATCATGTGGAGAATATCTGTCAACTTGTTCAGACTTGTAAAGGTGTGTCAGAAGAGTAGGAAGCGTCCATCTGAATTGCCAATGGTTCCTCTTTGGAAAAATGTCCCATCTTCGATTTGCCCTTTCAATGCATTTGTATTGACCTGATAAGGTCCATTTTCGCCATGTTCCCAGTTAGGATCATACCCCAGAAATGTTGTGACACACCCCCCTGTTGTTAGACTGTTGTTGACCAGGTGTTTCTGAGGCTGTGCCTAGGTGAAACAACATCCAGTTAAAATGACATTGACTAACGAAGAAAGGGGCTGCAAGAAAAGAAGAAAGCATAGCATTTTTCAGGCGCCTAAGATAACCCAAAAGAGACTTTGTCAGACAGTGTAGATACTAAGTTGTCAAACTTCGTACGAGCTTCGTGAATGGATGCTTTGGAGGAGTGGTTGTCAGGTCAAGTCAGTGACAATACAAGTCTGATACCATGCCAGGTGCCAAATGGTGGAATGTTGACTGGTACGACAATTTTGAATAGGTACCCCTTAAAATCCATGTGGAAAGAAAGAAAGTGGTACAACAGTGGCACCACCCGCAAGACTGGGACCATGTATATCCACAGCACTTCTGTCTGCACACAGAGAACTGCCTTGTGAGAAACACTCACCATTTGACCTGTCTTTATGGTAGGAAAAACCTAGATGTCCAGTTGGATCCTGTTGGCAGATTCTTGCAACTTGAACACACTCAGAATGCTTCCCGGTCTATGTACCCCAATATGTGCCAGAACTGTAAATTCTTTTTGAAAGAGAGCTCCCATGGACATTGCTACTCAATCATTCTGAAAAGGCTGCTGCAAAACCTATAGCATGTACTACAGGATGTTAAAGTGACAGGATCAGGCGGCTCGCTAGAGTTCTCGTATTAATGATGAGGTACGTGTGTTGCTGCCCCCACGCACAAAACCAATGGTTGATGCAGTGAAAGGACCTTCCAAAAATTACAGTTGTGTTTCCCATCCTGATTAGATTGTATTGATCCACAACAGAAAGAAGAAAGTGGGTTCATGAGGACACATGCTAGTGACATACAATAGACGTGCATGTGATCAGTTTGGCGGTTGTGGTGCGTTCCTGGCGCTCTGCTTGAGTTGACCTACAATTTCAACTGGAAATGAGTGTACAGCGCGCACAACTGTTGATATTACTGATGAAGATACTGCTTTGCCTGATGTCATCGGACACTCTCATACTCCTGATGGTGACACTATATGTGAGAAGTGTGATTCCAAACAGACGGTGTATTTTTCTCATACCTTATGTGGTGGTTCAAATACAGATGGACTGTTCATTGTGTGCTTCGTTACCTGAATTTGACTGTTTCTTCTTCTTCTTCAAAGAGTGATGAACATGCGACAAGCATCTCTGTGCTCACTGAGGATGATGATGAACTGCTTGAATTTAAAATGAATATCCTCACTGTTCCCACTCGTCCCATCTAAAAAAAGACTATTCATAATATTCACTTTGATAAAACAAAAACAGTTACCTGATTTGCAAAGAGAAGAGTTGAAATCTGTTGTGTCAAAATTTAAACTACTTTGTTTTCAGAAAATCTGGTGTATGAAAGCCCAGAACAGAATTTCATGAGATCCCACTCACTGATAGCAAAACCCAATTAGCTTCAAACATTATCAATACCTTTTTCAGCAACTGAAGTTTTGTTAAAAACAGAAAGTGAAGTCCTATGATCAAACTTGGTGTCATTGAGCGCGTAGTCGTTCCTTATAGTCTTCCATTATGCGGTCTTTAATTGTGCGTGTTAAGAAAACACATGGGGATGGGGGTGGTAGTCTCTTACTGGAGCATGATGGTGTGTTGCATCCTATTCTTTCCATCAGCAGGAAACAGCGTTGACAGAGAGACCCATTTACTCTACTAGTTGAAGATGGCTTCGAGTTTCCGTGTGTGTTGATATTGATTGTTCTAAGTCAGAAGCCTGTCTTGCTAGTATCTATGGTGGGACAACGTTTGTTCGAACAGACAGACCTCAAAGTCAGTCCACATACGCATCACTAGCTAGTTTTTCCTTTCAGAGATTTCAGACTCTCCAGGGGGAGCCGGGGCGGGTCCAATAGTCTCTCCTGTTGCAAGAGTTCATGTTTGATGTTCAGTCTGTTTAGGGTTATGACAGTTCTAGCT
>JADBJO010024942.1:0-2500 GCA_016801955.1 Conus betulinus
AAATTTTTTCCCAAGATAACCGTATATCCATGTAATTCTGTTGCCATTTCTCCACACATGGAGGAGAGGAATCATTCTGAGTAAGTGTTTTATATATCATCTTTGAATTTCCATTTTTTATGAGGGACCAAACGTTTGATAAGTCATTCTTTTTCATTTTTATTAATCAGAAGTCCTGTTTTCTCTTGATACTGCATTATAGCTCTGATAACACCTGCATAAAGCAGAAAGTTTGTTGTTATCTGGGGAAATCTTACTTTTGAAATTCAAAGCTTAAGAACTTTCCATTACAGTCAACCAAATCACCAATTACTAGAATGTCATTGTCTATCCACTCATTTTGGTGTATGTTTTTTTGTCTCGAATGATATTGAGATTATAGTGAATATGTTCTGCCAGAAATTCCTGGGAACTCTGTGGCTTGCATTTGCAGTGGAGTTTTCTGTAGTGCTTTATAACATCCACCCAGAAATGATTAGTACATCTGCTCATGATGATGTTAGCATATTCACCTCCGAGGGAGGATAGATTTTGCATATCCAAGCATGTACACATCATGACCTTCTGCACCAAAGTTTCCTTGAGGAAGATCCTTCTGAGCCAACTAATTTTCAATGCAGATAAAAATTATAAATATTTAGCATCCTAATACCACCTTTTTCATACTCAGAACAAACATATGACTTACTGAGCTTGCTGCCTTTTCCACCCCATAGAAATCTATAAAAATAGTTGTTCAGTTCACTAAGAAAATGATCAGTTGGGTCAGGTAGATTTGTCAAGAGATGTACAATTTTAGAGATTGCTAAGGTTTTTATTACAGTAATTTTACCAAGAGGCGACAGTTGCCTCCTAGACCATGATGATAGCAAACGCTGAATCTCTTCCAGCTTTTTGTTATAGTTGAGAGGGACTATGTCATTGATATTCACTGAGAAGATAATTCCAAGAACTTTAAACACTGGTGGATTCCACTCAAGTTGCATGTGAGGCATGTATTTCAGTCTTGAGTTCTTTCGGCTCCCTATCCAAACCGCCTGAGTTTTGTCTAAATTTATTTTAAACCTGATATTTGTGTGAAATAGTTCAAAATGTGGATACACTGGTTAAATGATTTTTCGGTTCCATCCAGAAAAATTGTTGTGTCATCAGCAAACTGTGGTAAAATGATATCTACTGCTGCTGTAAACTTATAATACCCTAATGACTTCATTTGTTCTAATTAACAATGACATTATTTCAGCACAGATCACGTATAAATATGGTGAACACGGATCTCCCTGACGAACTCCTCTTTCAACATTGAACCAACTTGTATAATCCCCATTAACTGTCACACATGCTGAAGTACAATTATAGAATGTTTGTATCCATTTCTTCATTTCTGGTCCAAAGCCAAAAAATCTAACGCTTTGTGTAAGAAAGACCATGCTATACTGTCAAAGGCTTTTTCAAAGTCTATGATGAGCAACAAACCTGGAATATCATGAGATTCTGTGTAATGAAGAATATCGTACATAAGACGTATATTTTCACCAATATACCGTCCTGGCAAAAATCCCTTCTGACTTCATGAATGATATCTGGCAGGACTGACTTAAACCTTTGTGCAAAGCAAGCTGAAGCAATTTTGTACGAAGTGTTGAGAAGAGTAATTGGCCTCCAATTTTTTTAACATATTTTTTTTGCTTACCCTCTTTTGGGATACAGGTTATTATACCTCTTCTCTGCGTAACTGACATTTGACCATTCCTGAAGCCATCATTGATAGAAACGTACCAAGAAGGTGCCAAGGTCAGACCAAAAGAATTTAAAGAATTCTATGCTAAAACCGTCTGAGCCGGGGCTTTTGTCATTGTCCATATTTTTTAAGAGCTACGAGGGCCTCTCCAACTGAAATGGCACCCTCAATTGACAAACTTGCTTCTGCTGTTAACTTAGGCCCATCTATCACTGTTGTTAGGTCAACATTTAGAAGTTCATTTTCTTTGGATTTGTATAAATTTTCATAAAATAATTTAACCTCATTCTTAATTGCACTGTGTTCTGTAATTATTTCTCCTCTATCGTCTTCTAAATTATACATACATTTATCAACAAAGTGCCTTTTTTCCAATCCACAAAAGTATTTTGAGTTTTTTTTTTTCACCTTCTTGTATCCATTTTTGCTTTAGACCTTACAATCATACCATCCACTTTCTTTTTTCGGAGGGTTTCCAACACGTTTTTCTTCCTTTCAAGCTCATTTACAATAGTTTCACATCCATTCTCTCTCTGCCATCTCTGATTCCATTTCAGATATTTCTTTTTGTTAGTGCCTCCTCTATGCTTTTTTCTTTTTTCTTTTTATACACAGCATAGGATATCGATTTACCTCTTATTTCTAGCAGTAACATTTCAAAAAATAACTGATCGCTAATACTTAACTGTAAGTCCTCATTTGGAATACTTTCAATATTGTCTTTATTATATACCATCAAACTATACTGTTTTTTAACTT
>JADBJO010024942.1:7500-17500 GCA_016801955.1 Conus betulinus
GATTCCTTTGTGTAATAGCCACCGGATGTGACACAACAGAACCTCCACAGTAGCGTTCCCGTGTGTGTATCAGCCCTTATTTCATGACTGCTGAGCCTACTGGCGAAAAAACGCCACCGTCAAACAACTGCCGTGTGTATCCCGCAGCCTCACTCGTCGCTGTTCCTCTGACAGGTGAAGACAGTACAACTCGAGACACGGCCAGGCTTTTTGCCATGAGGTGGTGATCAAAAGAAAAAGATTAAAAAAAAAAAAGGTCGAAGAGAGAGACATGGAATACAGAAGTTTCAGAAAGAAATGGATGCGGGAAGAATCTAGAGGGCGGTCCAGCAAAGCCAGCAGGGGCAGTGGACTGTGTGGGAAAACGTACTCCGAAAATGTGTCGCCAGGATTGAAGTATGGCACTTGGCACCACTTAGGATTACTTTCATCCTCAGATCAGTACATGACTCTTGCCCTCAAATCCAGCTCTGGTGAAGTGTGTGCGGAGCGGGGCGGGGGTGGGAGGAGGGAGTAGGGGAAGGATCTGATGATTCTTCGTGTGCGCTCTGTTAGGGCAAACAAAGAGTTTGCCCTAACATATGCTGAGTTCAAGCAAAGCATCGCTCTCCCAACCAAGACTTGAAGAGATGGGATATGCAGTGTGGCACTGCCAGGGGAAACACTGCTCTACTAGAAGCTCTGTCAACAACGTCCTACACGCTGTACACGGCAGTACAAAACGTTGTGTGGAATAGGTTTGCCGTCAAGAGCATGAAACCCTACTTTGCTGGATGAAAGGAATGGTTGGAGTGAAGAGCAGGCCTTGCAGAAGAGAAAAACCATCAGAAACCATCAGGAAGAGTAGCTTGAGGCCGGACAGAGTACTACACCCAGGTTCATCAAAAGAAATGGTTTTGATCGAACTCACTGTGAACAAATACATTTTACAACAGACACCAAATGAAATCACTGCGCCCTGTGAAAGCACAGCGGAAGAATCTCTTATCTTCAAGACTGAGAATATGCCAGTTTAGCCGTCAGCGTTTGGGAATATGGCTTCCACCCAAAAATGCTCGCCATAAAGGTTGAAGCAAGAGGGGTTGTATGCTCATCAGCATATGATCTCACGACACAGCTCGCAGTTTCTGGTCAGACCAGGAGTACAACCCTACGGCCAATGGCAGAGACAGCTAAAAAGGGTTCTACCTCAATCTGATCGAAGGAACAAAAGTGAACCTTATATGGCTGAAATGTCCTGACTCAGAACAGATGCGCGATAGTGATTTGGTCAAGACACTCGTCAAAAAGAGGCACGCCTTGAGACGCCTAACCATTCAGCAAGTGCGGGTTCAAATCCCAGCAGCTCCAAAACTATTTCTGACGGCAGAGGAGCATTCAGGAGTCATGAGCTGGATGTGGCTGGACCCACCACAGAGGAGGGGTTCAGGGCCGAAACACTTGTCTGAGGGGGGCTTGAATCTTCTGCTGTCAAATTCTCCCGAGGTGAATGTTCCATATATGATATGACAGCATGTACAAATAAGTAGAACAAAGTACAATAAATACAACAAAGTTGTATGATATGACAAAGTGCACAAATAAGTAAATCAGTATACCATAAACGCAACAAAGTTTTATGATATGACAAAATGCTCAAATTAGTAAACCGAACACAGTAAACAAAACACTACTGCTTCCTACGACAAAATACACACATAAGTAAACAGAATACAATAGACAAACTTCTACGATGTGAAACATCCACACAAATAAATAAATGGACGACACAAGACGATCGTGAGTTCTGTGTTGGGACAATGTGCATAAATGAACAGAAAGAACACGAGAGAGACTCAAACTTCAATGATCTGGCAAAGGGGACAGAGAAATGCCAGACAGAAGACAAGACATCGAAATTTTTTTTCCGTTTTCGACGTGAATATAGTATTACTGAAACCTCATGGTGTTTTTATACGTAAAATATCAACCAACCAACAACCAAAGCAATGAGGCAGTTTATGCTTTCAAAACCATTCGTCGACAGGATATGAAACCAAATATTGTACCACATTTTTTTAATTGCATGATAATACTAAATTTTGAACATAGGAATCAAGTCTGTTACCCTGCACAGTGGGGGTGGACAGTCTGTTACCCTGAACAGTGGGGGTGATATAGAAGATAGAAGGAACTTACAGGTTGTTGTATGTATGTCATTGGGGTCGGTTTCCTAAGGAATATACCGACGCAAAATAGTTTTACAGATGGGCATGTGACACTCACACACACGCGCCCCCCCCCCCCCCCCCCCCCCCCCTTCAATCTCAGATGGAAAGATCGCTGCGTGTGGGTCCGCAGGTGGCTGGTGAGGCCGATCTGGGCCCGGAAGGAACGCCCACATGTGGGACACATATGGGTGAGTGCTACAGTGGAGGTGGAGGTAGCTCTGGCCTTTGCGCGCGGCTCGCTTTCTCTCAGCTTTTGCTGTGCGTCTCTTCTCTGATGCATATGCACCCTTTGTGATGCTGCTTTGCCAGGCTGGGCGGTCCAGGGCAAGCGACGCCCAGGTGTTGAGGCTGATGTTCAGTCTCTTTGGGACACTTTGAGGCAAAAGTCCCTTGCGGATTCATTTCAAGAACTGGCCCTCAGCACTTGTGTCTTAAGAGGTTATCTTTTTTATTTTCTACTTTTCACTAGAAAATGTAGCTTGTTTTGCTCTTTCGTGATTTTCTTTTGCTTCTTAGGTGGCACCTTTGGTTGCTTTTTGAAAACTCAACAAACATACTACGGTATTGCGCACTAGCCTTTTTCTGGGATAGCATTCTTCTTAAAACCAAAAAGGCAAAGGAGTTAAGTTACCACTTTCCGCGGTCACTAAGGAGAAACAATCAGGTTTCGAAATATCGGTATCTGACCAGGAGTTATATGTTAGTGAGTTTCCTCCCCATTGGAGAGTGTCTCCTCCTTGGAGACTACAAGCTTGCTGAAGACTCATTTGAGAAGCATTATTATTCCCCACTCACCCTCTCAAGCACATGCTGTTAGTTATGCAGAATTAACTGCCACTGCAGATATGAATGCTTATCTCCCCCTATTTCTTCACTCTAAGACATAAGAGCAAGTTTTCTTTTATAATTGAATATTTCTTGCAGTATTTGCAACACCAAGCTGCTCTGTATGTACACACACACACACACACACACACACACACACACACACACACACACACACACACACACACACACATATATATATATATATATATTGATAGATAGATAGATAGGGAGAGGGGGGGGGGGGGACAGAACGGGCGGGGAAACAAAGACAGCAACTTGATGGTAACGCTTGCTACTGAAGAACCAGTATTACGTCAGTGGTTTGATACATTAGTAAGGATTGGGATAATAGCTATACAGAAGTCGTCATCATCACCATCACCGCCACCACCACCATCACCACCACTACCACCATCATCATCATCATCATCATCCTCTTCACCACCACCACCGCCACCAACAGAGCAATGGACACAAAACAGTCATCCAGCAGGTTCTGACCTCATGGATGGCGGTCATGAGCAGGTCCTTGGAGTGGACAGAACTCTTGCCCACCGACCACTTCTCGTCGTGGTCAAAGTGGATGTCACCCGAGATCTCCAGCTCCCCGGGTGGAAAGGCGTGGGCCAGCAGCCCCCCTGAACAGGGAGAAAGAACACTTGGACAGGTGCCACCCACAGCGTGAAGACACAGCAGCACCCTGCATGATTAGGGGAGAGCGAAGTTAAGAAAGACAGAGACACTCATGGTATACAACACAGAGACAAACAGATTATGACAGACACATTTTGTAGCTACCATATTAACAATAATAATAATGTATACTTATATAGCGCCTGTTCTCGGCTAGACACCAAGCTCTAAGCGCTTTACAATCCACACTCGTTTACACAACGAGCTGCCCACCTGGGTAGTGCCGACTGAAGAGCTGCCAGCTGGCGCTTCATTCAGTCATTTCCCGTGACATCCAGTCAGTATCGTTCAATATCGTTCACTCAATTTTCTTACTTCCTTCATTCTTTCCATATCTCACGCAGGGTGCATGCTATGTGTAACGTGTCATCCATACCAACGGCCAAACTGGCCTACTCTTCCGAAAGTTGGTGATGGGATTTTACGTGTGTGCAAGATGTTATGCGTGCGTTCACACACGGAACCTTGGTTTATAGTCTCAATCGAAGGACTGTAAGGGAAATGGAGTCAGAACCAATGTTAACTCCGATGGAAAAATCCCCCTGTGCCGAAACGGTCCGGCGGAGATTCGAACCCGCAACCCCAGGATCACCAAGATTACAAGTCCGGCGCTCTCTACCAACTGGTTTTATAGTGGAGACATATGGTGTCTAACATTCCACGCAGACAGACGAGGGGCTTGCTGTAACCAAGACGTTCCTCTGCTATTACTCTCATGGAACAGAAGGCGAAGGGCGAAGACATTCATTGGCAATTAAGATGTCCATGGGAAAGAAATCACCATAGAATGAAGACTTTATTGGCTTATATTTTTCATTATAAATAGATATAGCATAGGATGAAAGACATTCACTCGCCATTATAATGTTCACGAGTAAGAAATGATCCTAGAACGAAGACATTCATCAGCTGATACGTTCACGGGAAAATATGATCGTGGGACGAACAGTTCAACTGGTTGATGGGAAAGGGATAAGTCACTGAATTGATGGATTCATCGGCTTACATGTTCTTGAGAAAGATGGGAGTTGCAGGATTAAGCAACTGACTGATATGTTTATAAGATAATATGGATCACAAAACGTTGGCATTCCTCGACTGATACGTTTTCAAGAAAGAACTGTATTAGATATTCTTTCAAGAAATTGGTATACTGCTGGATGAAGGCGCTCAAGTGGGCATAGGAAGATGCGTGTCATAATATGAAGATATTTAATGGATGATATATTCTCTGGAAGAGGAAAACGGCAGGAAGAAGATAATCTTTGGCTTGATGAGTTCACCGGTAAGGTGTGAGCCATAAGATGTAGACAATGAAATGCTGATCTGTTCACTGGTAAAAAAGACGTTCGTTGGCTGATTTATTTGAAAGATAGATGTGGATTATAGGATTAAGATGCTCATGGACTAAGATGTTTTCAGGAACTGAGACAGTGTGACCTGTTAACCTTATAGTCAACTGAGCTTTCCACAGAGAGAAGTCAGTACGAGAATCATAGCTATGTTTTCTCATTATGGATAGAAAGAGTTAGACCAAGCATGACAGAATATTCACTTGCTAATATCGTTTTTTTTCCTGAAACTAGAACGCAGTACAAAAAAGCAGATCAGCATGTCGACTCCTATGATCTTCCATGAGGAAGCTTTTTAGAGCCTGTTCTTCACGTTTTTTTTTTTTTTTTTTTTTTTCCAGACCGTTTCTTTTCTTTTTTCCCAGTTCCTACCATTTCCTTCTTTTTCTAACTTTTCCCACCATATCTTTCTTTGTTTTTATTTCTTTCTTACCGTTTGTTTGATTTTCTAACTTTTCATACTGCTTGTGTGTCCTCACATTTCCTATCATATCTTTATTTTTCTAACTTTTCTTATCGTTTTTTTTTTTTCTGTCATTTCCTACAATTTCTTCCCTGTTCTATCAGTTCCTTCCATTTCTTTCTTTCTCTGACTTTTCCTACTACTTCTTCCCTTTTCTATTGGTTCCTGTCCTTCCTTGCCTTTTCTACCAGTTCCTACTATTTCTTTCGTTTTCTAACGTGTCCATTCATTTCTTTCCTTTTCAATCATTTCCTACTAATTCTTTTTTCCCAACTTTTCCTACCATTTCAGTCCTTTTCCATCAGTCCCTACCAATTTGTTTCCTTATCTTTTTCCTTTTCAATCTCTTTCTGCAACTTGCTACCGTTTCTAACTGTTGCTATCATTTCTTTACGATTCCATCTACTCGTACCCTTTCTTTCCTCTTCTATATTTTCCTACCATTTCTGATCTTTTCAGTCATTCCCTATCATATATCTCCTTTCTATCAATTTTTACCATTTGTTTGGTTATCTGTCTCTTTTCACTAGTTCTTTTATTGTCTCTGCTTTCATGGAGGTGAGAGCAAGGGAGAGAGAAAAAAGGGGGGGGGGGGGGGGGGCTGGAGGGAGGGAGCGGGGATATCAGGGAGGTAAGTCGTAACTGATGTCTTGGGATTGAGCCTTCTGAAAGCTTATAGTCTCCAAGGGGGAGACGATCTCCAAAGTGGAGAAACTCACAATCATATCGTAACACCTGAGTAGATACTGGTATTTCGAAACCTTATTGTTTGTCCTCAGTGACTTCGGAAATAACATAACTCCTTCCCTCTGCCTTTTAGGTTTTAAGCAGCTATCCCAGAAAAAGTCTGGTGTGCAATACCATAGTATTTTTGTTGAATTTTACAAAATAAAATATACAAACAAAAAAACAGCCAAATGTTTAAAAAGCAAAATAAAATTATCAAACAACAAAATAAACTACATTTTCTTGTGAAAAGTAGAAAAATGTACAAAGATAACATCTCAGACACAAGGCTGAGGACCACTTTTTGGAATGAATCCACAAGGGACTGAACTGTAACAAACTAGTGAATTCTAAGGACAAGTAACCGAGCACCATTCCAGCAATTTACAGAGCAGTTTGATGTTGCAATAACTGCAATCAATATTGAAGTATAAATATAGTTTATGGAAAAATTCACGTACATATTATAACTCCTGGTCAGTCCGGTACATATTATAACTCCTGGTCAGTTCCATTATAACTCCTGGTCAGTTCCGGTACATATTATAACTCCTGGTCAGTTCCCGGTATTTCGAAACCTGATCGCTTTTCCTCAGTGACCTCGAAAATCCTCACATGAATCCTCTGCCTTTTAGGTCTTAAGCAGAATGCTATACCCAGAAAAAGGCTGGTGTGCAATATCATAGTATGTTTGTTGAATTTTCAAAAACCCCAACCAAAGGTGTCATCTAAGAAGCAAAAGAAAATTATGAAACAACAAAATAAGCTACATTTTCTTGTGAAAAAAATATGTTCCTTGATTTCTTTACTTTTTTCTCTGTTTTTATTCCCACTCCTTCTTTCCTTTTCTACCTGTTGCTTCTGTTTCTTCCCTGTTATATATCTGTGTTTTTACCACCTCTTACTGTCGCCACTCTGCCTCTTCATACCATTTCTTACTTTCTCCACTTTCCTATCCCTAACTTGTCTTTCCATTATTATCTGTTTCTACCATTTCTGACCCGTTCCACGTTTCCATCTGTACTCCTTTTTCTTTCTTTCTTTCTTTTTTTTTTTTTTTTTGTTATATGTCTTCCTGCTATTTCTTCCATTTCATACCTGTGCCTACGATTTCTTACGTCTTCCACTTTTCTATTCCGACTATTTGTTTTTTTTTTTTTTTTTCTTTTCCGATTTTTTTTTTCTTTTTTTGTTTCTACTATATTCTTCCTTTTTTAATCTCGTCCTACCATTCCTTACTTTTTACGCTTTTTAAAAAAATTCCCACTACTTCTTTCCTTTCCTTTCTGTTTCTACTACTTCTTTTTTTCCCCCACTGTTCTATTCCTACTGTTTCCTTTTCTCTCCTTTTTCTTAGACGAAAAAGCGGAAGAGCACACAGAACAAAGTGTGAAGTAACAAGGTTTTTAATGAACGACACAAAACAGGCCAAGAAATTTTCGTCAATATGTCTTCCTCAGCGACAAAAAATAAAAACAATACAGACACTTGTGAAGCCAAAGTGGCGAATGAAGTTGACAGAGAGAGGTGAGTTGAGTTCGAGGAATAGGGCACGAGGAAAGAGGGTAGAGTTAAGAGAGGAGGGAGGAAAAGAGGAGAGAGATAGAGAGAGAGAGAGAGAGGGGAGAGAGGGGGGGGGAGGGAGGGAGGGAGGGAGAAATGGTGGGAGAGAGAGAGAGAATGGAAGTAGAGTGAGAAAGTGGAGAGTGAGAGAGAGAGAAGAAGACGGGGAGGGGAAGGAGTAGCGAGAGGAGGGGGGGGGGGGGGTGATGATTGTATGTAGTTGGGTGTGTAGCATGCTGAATGAAATGAACGAAAGAGAAACACAATAAATAAATACAATATATTCACACGCAAGCATCGTGAATGACAAGGGGAGTTTTTTTGTTGGATGGGTGGGGGGGGTTTCTGGGAGGTGGGGAGGGTTTGTGGTGGGTGGGGTGGTGGGGGGGGGGAGGGGGGGAGGGGGGAGGGGGGGTGGTTGGGTGGTGAGGTCGGGGGGGGGGGGGGGGGGGTTGTTTGGGGGGGGGGGGGGTGGTGGGGTTGTGGCGGGGGGGGGGGGGGGGTGGTGGTGGGGGGGGGGTAGGTGGGGGGGGGGGGGGGGGGGGGGGGGGGGGGGGGGGGGGGGGGGGGGGGGGGGGTGTTGGTGGGGGGGGGGGGGGGGGGGGGGTGGGGGGGGGGGGGGGGGAGTTGGTGGTGGGGGGCGTTTGGTTGGGTGGGGGGGGGGGGGGGTGGGGGGGGGTGGTGAGGGGGTCGGGGTGTGTGTGGGGTGGTGGGGGGGTGGTGTGGGTGTTTTTGGTGGTGGTTGGGTTGTGTAGGTTTGGGGGGGGTGGGGTTGGTGGTTGGTTTGTGGGGGGGGGTTTGGGTTTGGTTGTGGGGGTTGGTTTTTGGTGGTTGTTGTTGGGTGTTGTTGTGTTTGGGGGTTGTTTTTGGGTGTTTTTTTTGGTTTTGGGTTTGGTGGGTGGGTTGTTTGTGGGGGTTTTTGGGTCTGTTGTAGGTTTTGGTGGGTGGGGGGTGGGTGTGGGGGAGTTTTTTTGCTCAGGGCCGCCTAAAGCCTAAGCACCCGACCCACGTCTAACCCCTAGGGTAGGGTTGCCCTACCCCAAGCACCAAGGCTGAGAGGGAAAACGGGAGTAAACCCCCGAGAAAAAAACACCCCTAGCCAGACGCAGCTAAGAGCTGCAGGGATTCCCCCCCCCCTGCCCCCCACCCACACGACAAAAAGCTCTTGCCGCGCGGTCACACACACACACACACACACACCACAACACACACCACACACGCACAGGGCCACACACACACTCACACACAACCACATACCACCCACACACACACCACACACACACACACACACACACACACCACACACGCCACACACAACCACCACATCACCCACACACACACACACACACACACACACACACACCCACACGACATCACACACACACACACACACACACAACCACAATACACGCATACATACAAGCACTTCGCGCACGAACACACACTCAACACCCCCACACAAATACACACTCCCTAATGCGCACACCCACACAACCACACAACCACACAGCATACATAGGGAAAAATGGGGAGGGTTTACAATGGAGAGTAAACGAGTAAATGTACAGTTAAGGCATACATTTATTAAGACATTTGGATATATAGCATAGGGAGGTAGGTGGTGCTCCTTTGGTGGCGCAACAGAAAAAGACAAAAATAAGAGCATAACGCAAAAGATAGATAAGAGGTCATGATAAGAGGCGCTTAATAACACTCCCAATGACCAAAAACAAAAAAAAAAAAAAAAAAAGGGGGGGGGGGGGTGGGGGTGGGGGAAGGGAGGGGGGGGGGGGGGGGGGGGAGGAAGTTGAAGAGAGTTCGTAAAGAGAGGACCCGCATGAGGGCCCCTAAAAGAGAGAAGCCTGAGAACAGTGTTTAAGGAGAGAAGGAGGAAGAGAAGCCTCGAGAGGACCCGTAAAAGGGCCGTAATACGGGGGCGACCAGACAAAAGTAGCGAGAGACAGGAAGTAAGGAGGAATGTCAAGAGAAGGAACCCACAGGAAGAAGGAGCCCTACTGTGAGACGACTCTGAAAAGGAACCAGGACAGAGGAAAGAAAGGGGGGGGGGGGGGGGGGGGGGGGGGGGGGGGGGGGGGAGGGTAGGGAGGGGTTGAAGGGGGGGGGGGTTGAAAGGGGGGGGGAGAGGGTAAACAAGGAAGAAGAGA
>JADBJO010024943.1:0-24466 GCA_016801955.1 Conus betulinus
AGAGAGAGAGAGAGGAGTATAGGGACACTGGGTTTCGTGTTCAGAAGTCTTTTCAAAGACGTGGGATTATCAACGGTATAATCTGAACACATAACTCGCAATTTACAAAAAGACAGTTTTGCGTGTTAACGAAGATAAGAAGAATGAGAAGCAAGACGAAAGATGAGAGTCTATAAACCAGAACGGGTGATACCAGGCGAAAAGATGGGGATCCTCTATCCATGAAGAAACATCTAGTTCGACTATCAGTGCTCCTAACGCGTTTCAGAACGTTGACAACCACCCAATCCTTTCGCTAAACATGTCGGAACAGTCCTCTTGCACTGTAGGGGCGAGCAACCCCTGACGCAGCAGGGCCTTAATTTACATACCTACCTCCTGACTGGCCCCCCTGGCGGCTAAGTGAGCTTCTGGAGAACAACTATCACCTCAGCTTATTGTTGTCGCGCGTGATCGTGAATGTGCTGTCGGATACCGTATACGCCCCATCGCCGCCTTCTCATCTTATCGCAACGCCAAGTTTGATAATAAAATCTCCTCCCTGGAGTCGGTCTTGCAACTTGCCATATGACGCTGTGGGGGCAAGGGGCGTGGATGGAGAGGCACGGCCCCCTGGTAGCTTTTAGGGTGTGTTTGCTGGGTTGGGGAAACCTGGTGCTGACGCGTTCGGCGAGAGAAGACTTCTCGTTGGTCGACATATGTCGATCGTCATCGACGTCTCGATGGGTTAATTGCCTTGATCTCTTTTCCTCTGTCTTTTTCTGACTTTCTTTTTTTAGTCATGGTTCGTTTTTGCGGTTTTTTCGCACCCCTCTCCATCTCGAACCGCGCAACCCCCTGTCCCCTTCCTCTGTCGCCACACACCACAGCCACAGTTACAGACACTACACACTGCACGCACTCACTAGCGCGCGCGCGCGCGCCACACCCACACACACAAGACACGAACACACACATCACACACACTGGTCACGTAGGGCACGCACATCACGCACGCACGCACAGCACACAGCACACACCCATAAATACACACAGCGCGCGCGCGCGTATGCCCGCACACAATGCAATGCACTCACACTTACACACGCATGCGCACACACACACACATGCCAACATGCGCGCGCACAGCACGCACGCACGCACGCATTGCACCACCCCCAACGCACACACGCACACGACACACACACACACACACACACACCGTCACTCCATAACACACACACACACACCACACACACACCACACACAACACACACACACACACACACGCACACACACGCATACAGAGAGAGAGTAGATGAGAGAGAGAGAGAGAGAGATTGTCTCCCCCCCCTCCCCCCCTTTTCGTTTTGGTTGAATATTCATAGATCTTTTTTTAAGTCTACAGTTAACTGTTAATATTTCATAGTTCAGGAACGTACAATCCACACGTATCCACCATGTCAGAAAAGAGAAATGGAAAAGGTACATCCACCATTAAACAGTGTACTTCCCGGATATAGAGACACACGCATCACGAACAGTTTTTACCGCTCAGAAACTTCAATCAAATGCCATTTGTCAACAGTCAACCGTTGGGATCCAAACAGAGAATGACGACATGGTATGACTGGCACGACCGATTATACTGACTTTCTTAAAACGGTGTTAAACCAGATACTTTCGCTCCACACTCACGAAAGACGTTTGCTGTTCAAAAAAAGCAAGGTCACTACTAGCTCCGTCACTCAGCTAAAACAAAGCTCACAAAGCTGTGTGAAACAACTAGATCAGCTTTCCAACAAAACGCACGCTATACAAAGCCCTTGTGCTCTCTCAATCTTCATGCACGGGTGCGACAGCTGGACCTTGACAGCAAGTTGTGAGAGAAGGATCCAGGCTTTTTAAAATAAGGCATACAGAAGACTCCTCCCACATCTTCCTTGACATAGCGACAGAACCAACCCTCTGTTCTGAGAGCAGGTGGCCACACTGGCAGGACCACAGGAACCCCTCTTGGCTACAGTCAAGAGGATAAAGCTGAATGTGGTTTTGGCCACGTGACACGACGCGAATCGCTGGCACACAGCCAATCCTGCAAGGGCCGCTTGAAGGAGGAGGGTGCAGAGACAGGCAGAGAAGAGCTGGTCGGAATGTAACTGAACACAATCTCAGGCTGCGTTTCTCCGTGTAGAATGACCAAACCTCAGGTGCCAGAACTCCTGTTAAAAGCACAGGACAGGCCGCGATGGAGAGAAGATCGACAGAATCGTCCCTACGACGACCATTTAGGTCACGGGAATAAGACGATGATAATGATGATGATGATGATGTGATGATGATGATGAGGACGATGAGGATACTGATGGGTGATGATGATGATGATATGATGATGAAAAAACAAACAGTAAAACTGTCCGCTGCAGTTTTTTCCCTTTTTTTTCTTTTTTCTTTTTTCTTTTTTTTTGAAGTTCGTTTCCTGCCCACTGGAAGCCGCTTTACAGACATTGCCAATATTCTTTTTTTTTTGACCTTGGTATATCTAATGACTGTGAAAGGAAACAAAGGCTTTTGAGTAAAGCTGTTGTCCTCTGACAATCCAGATTTTGTTCTCGCCCGTAATGACAACAAGCGGACGATAAGAAGAGCATCGCTGCATGATGTTGTATTGTATTGTGTTGTATCGTATCGCATTGTATAGAGAAGATACATATAATGTCGCATACAGCCCGGGCCGACCGCTAAGGGCCATGTCAGGCCTGTCAACTCTCAATCATAAAAAAATCTTATCGAATCATATCGTATCGTCGCCAAACGTTTGAAAGCCAGTGTAAAACGCTTAAATCACCCCCCACCCCACCCCACCCCCCAACGCCCCACTGCCAAACCACTCACCGGCGGATTATAAATGGTGCGAGCCCCAAGTCACACACACACACACACACACACACTACACACAAACCACCACCACCACCATTGTAGCAATCCACACTGATCTGTCCCCTCCATTCAAAACTCTCTCCGCTCTTTTAGAGCATTCACATGGTGTCCTGAATGACAAAACACACCAATCAAATCACATTATATCTGATTTGAGAGGGAGTGAAGGGTTGGGGGGGGGGTTAGTGATGATTCTGGTCTTGATTCAGAACTAGTTCACCATCCAGATTACACCCTCCTCCTCCCCTCCCCCCCACCCCCTCACCTCATTCCCCTCCTGGTCAACAAACCCTCTGGTCGCCAGTGTTTATGGCAAGTGCCCTAACACACACGCCCTCTGATTTTGAAGGTGGATAGGGCAGGTAACAATGTTCGCCAATAGTGGAGTTTTTGGATCCTGCGAAAGAAGTTTTGGAATAAGGGAGGGAAGTAATTCTGGGTGACGTTCAGGTGATTACACTGCTTCCTTAGATGTTTTGTAAGTACATGAGGCAGGGGAGTGCACCGCTTTGTTAGAAAGTTTGTAAGTAGTGCATGATGTTGTTAAGCCAGGGAGTGCACCGCTTTGTTAGATGTTTTAAGTACATGGGGCCAGGGGAGTGCACCGCTTTGTGTAGATGGTTTTGTAAGACATGGGGCCAGGGGAGTGCACCGCTTTGGTTAGATGTTGTAGTACCATGGGGCCAGGGAGAGTGCACCGCTTTGTTGATGATGTTTTGGTAAGTACTATTGGGCCAGGGAGTGCACCGGTTCATTCAGACAGACAAAGTAATGAGACTACCCTGAGTTACTGTGTGTCTAGTGCACTGATTCGTTAATTGATTAAGAAATTTATGATTGATTTTGAAGAGGGTAACTGCATGCGGTGATTGAAACAAAAGGCAGAAGTCCAGTTACTAAACCGTCGGACGACTTTCGAAATGAAAATAAATGGAGTCAGATTTGTGCACAGCTTCTTCAGATACTGAGCCTTTAGAGTCAGTATGAGTTGCACTGCTTCCTTTGGCCTACTCACAAATACATGGGAGTCAGCTATCGGTGGATGGCTGAAAAGCAACGGAGTTAAGTGATGCACTGCTATCGTGAGCTATCAAAAAAAGTAAATTACGCCAAATGATCGTTAGATAGTTTAAAAAAAAAAGTCAAAGGGATAAGTGAGTACACCACTCATTACTACATAAACATAAATGAACTCTGATGGCGCGCACTACTGTTTAATGCAGATATTGGAAAATAAATGGGAAGAGCGCACTACTTATTAGACAGTCTAAAGTTAATGGAGAGAGCGCACTGCTTAGTAAGATGTTCAAATCAGATGGATTCCGGTGACGACATCGCTTCGCTAGCTCTTGAATCAATTCGAGAGTCGGTGAGTACACTGCTGCTTTGTGAGATGTTTGTCAGTAAACACGGTGTCCTCTCTGAAGCTGTCTTCTCAGATGTTGGCAGCCTACCCGCCCAGTGAAGGAGTGGAGGACCTGATAGATTGTTCTGCACAAGCACAGTGCAGGCAGGTGCAACGGCGCACCTCTCCAATCGTGAAAGACTTCTACTTGTTCATAAGTGTGACTGCCTGCCGATTTTTTTCGAGCGTTTTTGTTGTTGTGGGTGTAAACGGTTAATATGTGTCGTCGCTGCTAACCTCGTAAACAACACTCAAGTGGGTTACTGCTAACGTGCGCTTTTCCTCCATTAGCGTAGCGTATATCTGTTTGTTTGGTATTTGTGGGGAAAGAGGATTTGTTGGGGCGAGAAGAGCACGTCAAGAATAAATCCCTCACTGTTCATAAAAACAGGATACATTTGACAAACGAAAGCCATAATCGTTGTCCTAACTGGTCCAGTCTCAAAGAGTAACAGACAATCTGTTTTACGACAATTAAAAAGAGAAAAGGGGAAACGAGGGGGAAGGAGAAGAAAAGAATGGGCAAGTGAACGAAGATTTTCACTTTGACTTCTTGATATTTTGGGGCAAGAAGGAGCTTGTGAAACTCTGTACCAAAGAAAATAAAGATAAATAGACAAACAGAAAGGTGGGGGCTGGTTGGTACGCTCGAGCTCGAACTTCGTGTAAACAGCGAGAGGAGAGCAGAGAGCGAGAGATGAGAAGAGAAGAGAGAGAGAGAGAGAGAGAGAGAGTTTGCAGTTTGTGTGTGTATGTCAGATTGCAGGCGGGCGCTCGCGCACGCTCATCCCGCGCGCCTTCTACTGAGCTGCGTGTGTATGTCCGTGTGTGTGTGTTTGTGTGTGTGTGTGTGTGGTGTGTGTTGTGTGTTTGTGTTTCTGTCTGTCTGTCTGTCTGTCTGTCTGTGCCGTGATCAAAGTAGACATGTGTTTTTTTAAAGAACAAAACGCAACCGAGTCTACGCCTTTCTGTGAAGATTGTGCTTGTTTGTTTCTACTTTCCTACTTTCTTTTTTTTTCGGTTTCTTTTTGGTTTAATTCTGTTGCTTTTTTTGCTTGATGGCTCGGGTTGTGTCTATATGCAGGGTGGGGTGGGAAGGCGATTTTTATTATCTGTGTATGGACCTAGGTGGTCATTTTTTCTTGTTTTCGTTCGCTTTAGGAAAGATTGATGGGATGGGTTTTTTTTTCTCTTCCTTCACAAATATGGCCTCTGTCACAGATTATAAACAAAGGCAATATTTCGAGTTCTTTTCCTTTCCTTTATCTGCTGCTTCAGATGAAAAATAAAGGCCATTTGGGGCACTTGTTACCAACCCAAGCGCGGACCAGCCATCAATAACCATGGATTGGCCCTGTTGGCATCATGGCCTCCGATCATCTGCTGACCAGATGCTTCTGTCCATCAGCGGTGAGGCTTTGTACCATAACTGCCCACACGTGTGGACAGAGCCCCGTCAGCAACGTATGAAGCAAAGACCACGCAAAGGCTGCTCCTTAATGCATTCCCTGCACATGTGAAAACTGCGTCCTCTCGCTCACCTTGGTCAGACATCCTTCTTATGAAACTCGATAACAGTTCCGGTTGTGGTAGTGGAAAAATAGTAACAATGCAGTTTGAATAGATGAAATCGTCTTGTTTCTGTGAAAAAGCTTTTAAATATGAAAAGAAGACTTTGCCTTTGGGTTTGATGAATAACTTCAATTCTAGATGTCAACAAGGATAGTGGAAATATTCATGACTTGTGGACATTCTGAGCTTCCTATGCTACTGTTAGGGAAAGAGATATTAGAAGTGAAAACCCCAGTAGATGAGCGGCGAAAAGTCATGTTGATTGTGTTTGCTCATTTAAGGAGACAAAACATTGGAGCTGTCCCTCAAATTCAGGCAGGGTCTGTCTGACTTGCTGAACTGTATAGATAAATTTGTTTTAAAGAGAGGCTGATGTTTTAAAGACGTTACATGTAGCGTTGAGTGTAATAGAAACTACGCAGGGGTTTTGTCCTCATTCATAACTGCAGAGGTGGCCAACCAAAGATATTGTCTATTTCACTTTTCAGTATCTTTTCGGTGGAAGCAGCTTACCTTTGGGTCAGAGATTTTGGCTGGCTGTTGCAGGCGATGGAACCCCTTTCTTTTATTTTTTCTCCCTTTCTACATAACTTTAGGGTTCGTGTGTGTGTGTGTGTGTGTGGTTGTGTGTGTGTGTGTGTGTGGTGTTTGTGTGTGTGTGTGTGTGTGTGTGTGCAATGAAAGGCAACCCCTCCATTGCCATCATTACACTTATGGTTTGCTGTACCATGACTATAGTTGCAGATTGTGTTTTTACATCACTTGTCTGTTTATTACACTATATGCATGTGACTGTCTGTTCTGTGTTTTATTCAACTGTATGCATGTGTGGACTTTCTGTTTATTACACTGTATGCATGTGTGGGACTGTCTGTCTCTTTATTACACTATAAGCATGTGTGGACTTTCTGTCTGTTTTATTACACTGTATGCATGTGTGGACTCCTCTGACTATTTATTTACACTATATGCATGTGTGGACTTTTCTGTTTATTACACTATATGCATATGTGGACATTCTGTCTGTTTATTACACTATATGCATGTGTGGACTTTCTGTCGTCAGTATTCTCCTGTTACATTTCCTCCCCATCTCCACATGCCCTCTCCACCCTCCCTGCCCCCCCACCCCACCCCACCCCGATCCCTGTTCCCACCTTTCAACCCTCTCTGCTTCCTCTCTCTGTGGTCTCTGTCTCTCTTTGTTTCTCTTTGTTTTCTCACTCACGTCACTCTCTCTTGTCTGTCTGTCTATCTCTCCCTCTCTGTCTCTCTCTCCTCCTCTCTCTCTCATCGTTTATGTTTTTGTATTTTCTGCTCGTATGACTGTAACTTTACTTTCCATCCTATGAAATGAATGGAGTCAAAGGAGTGAACTCGTTTTCGTTAGACAGTTGAAGGTGTATTTGGAGGCAAGAGACTGTACTGCCTCATTAGCTGCGTGAGAACAAATTGAGTTAGGATGATTACACTGCTTCGTTGGTATGTGAACATAAATGGAATCACGATGAGTGCACTGCTTCGTTGAGAGTGGAAATAAAGATGAGTCAGACGCACCACTTAGTTAGAGATTGAAAATAAAATGAGTCCTACAAGTGCACCACATTCGTTAGAGTAGTTGAAAATAAATGAGTCAGACAAGTGCACCACTTCGTTAGAGAGGTTGAAAATAATGAATGCAGACAAGTGCACCACTTCGTTAGAGATTTGAAAATAAATGAGTCAACAAGTGCACCACTTCGCTACCACTTGAGAAGGATGTGAAGTCAGATGAGTGCGCCTCTTGGTTAGATAATTGAAAACAAATGGAAAGAGTGTCGGGTTTTTAGTCAAATATTTGAAAACAGATGGATTCAAGTGACTGTATCACTTCCTTAATAAAACTTGAGAGTCAGTGAGTACACACAGCTGCTTTGTGAGATGTCTGTGTCCGTAACACGGTGTCATCTTCTGAAGGCTGCCTTCTCAGATGTTGGCACCTAGCCCCCGGTGAAGGAGGAGGAGGACCTGATAGATGGTCTGCACAAAACACAGTGTAGCAGGTGCACGGCGCACCTCTCCATCGTGAAAGACTTCTACTTGGTTCGTAATTGACTGGCTGCCGATTTTTCGAGCCTTGTTGTATACCATAGTAAAAGTTCGGACTTCATGTTGTGTCCATCGCTGCAAGCCTCGTAAGACCACCACTCAAGTGGCTTAATGCTAACGTTCGCTGTTTCCCCATCAGCTTGTGAAATATCTTTTCTGTGGTATTTGTGAGGAAAGAGGATTGGACATCGACAGGGAAGGAGCCGCGCACGTCAAGAATAAGGCTTCACGTGTCATAAAAACATAGACATATTGACAGCAGAATAGCCGGAAATACTTGTCCTAGTCGTTGCGTCATACAACAAGCATATAACAAGGGAAAAAAGACAGAAAAAGTATGGAGGGGCGGGGGATGAAGAGAAGACAAGAAAAGGAAAGACAAGAAAACTTTTTTCACTTTTGTTGTGTTGTTTTTGGGTCGACGAAGAAAGATTGCGAAGCTCTGGAAGATAAAGAGACAACACAGGAAAGGATGGCGGGCTGGGTTTTACGCTGGTGTTATGTGTGTGTGCGTGTGTGTGTTGTGTGTTGTGGTGTGTTGTGTGTGTGTGTGTGTGTGTGGGTGTGTGTGTATGTGTGTGTGTGTGTGTGTGTGTGTGGTGTTTGTGTGTGTTGGGTGTGTTTGTGTGTGTGTGTGGTATACGCGCGCGCGCTCGAGTGTTGGGATGTAATTGTGGTGTGTTTGTAATTGTGTGTGTGTGGTGTGTGTTGTGTGTGGGTGTGTGGTGGTGTTGTGTGTGTGTGTGTGTGTGTGTGGAGTACGCGCGCGCGCGCGCGGGTGTGTGATGTATTATGTGTTTGTATGTTATTTATCTGTAATAAAAGAAACACACCACACACACACACACACACACACCACACACACACACAGCGCGACACAGAGAGAGAAGAGAGAGAGAGAGAGAGCAGAGAGAGAGAGAGAGGTGGAGAGAGCTGAGAGAGATACAGATAAAAAGATCCCCGGATTCCACCAAAAGACGCGCCCAGCCCAATCAGTGATGGAAGATACGTACCACACTATGTACTATCAAGAGACACAACAGTGAAGGGAGAGAGAAAAAATACAAATCAGGCGTAATCACTATATCTATCAGTAGAGGCACATCGTGCTAAAAAAAAAAAAAAAAAAAAAAAAGCTCACACTCTCCAATGCATTACCAAACTTCCATTATCACTGGAACAGTAATCTAAATTACAAGGCATACAAGACAAAAGTAGGTAAGATGACATTATATCAGGCTGTAACAAGGCATCACTTGGTTCTCTTTGCAGCTTCCAAGACAGGCCTACAGAAAGCTATGCTGAAAGCACTTGCATCCGTTTTTTCTAGACGATATCCAGAGATTCATTTGAACGATACAAGTGTTATTGGAAACCAGCAGCCGTGGGTGTAGTGGTAGTGCCGCGAACTGCTGCTGCGAGGTCTTGCGTTCCATTCCCAGCAGAGCCAGAATGGGATTTTTTCTGCCCGACCGGCTCCTGCCCAGAGTTTGCGGACACACCAGTCGAGTTGATGCGTCTCTGAGTGTTGCTCAAATTTCCTGACCAACACTGCAGATGTCCATATCTCTCGGGCCTGGTTAACTCCCGGACACATTGTGAAAAGTAAGCATAGCGTACAGCCCTGTCATGCAGTCTCGGGCCGGAATGAAAAGCCTTCATCATCCACAATCTCATTGATGAGCATTAAAAAAAAAGTCAGATTCTGTGGCCCTTCATGCTGCGCTGTCATGGTGACGTCAGTTTTGATGTTCTCTCCACGTCTGTGGGCTTGGTTTGATTCCGCCAGGCTGATCACCGGTATCGGCAAAGTGATGGGGGCTGTCGTTGGACGGACGTGGTGGTGCCCTCCTGAGGAGAGCTCACTCACGCCGGCTTTGCTTGTTGGTGGTGTCCTGCGAATGTTGAAGCAGAACAGGCACCACTGAACACCACCGAAATGACTTGGCAGCAGAGCAGTGTCTCCTCCGGTGGTTGCCTCTTGACGACTTGACATTGACTGATCCTTGTGGATTGCCGGTGCTGGGACTGCGGCTGGCCCGTCAGTCAGGCTGTGGCTGTGGGATGGGGAGGGGAAGGGGGGTCGGAATGAGAAGAGCGGGTGCGGTGGCTCTGAGATGGCACAGAAGATGGGACAGCCGAAAAATGAAAATGAAATAAATGTTAATGGAAAGCTTAAGCTGACTTATCTAACCTTAGGGTCATGCAGAACACGACAGCAGAAGGAATGTAGCTCGTACGCTTTACTAGAATTACGCTATGTGGCATGGAATTTCATCTCCAAATGTGTGTCTCAGAGATGATAATTGATGACTGAAACAACAAGTAAAGCCTTTTCTTCGTGTACATTTTCAGTGACACGTACATAGTACATAAAGACCATTGAGAGAGAGAGAGAGAGAGAGAGAGAGAGAGAGAGAGAGAGAGAGATAGAGAGAGAGAGAGAGACGCATATGAAGAGAGAGAGGAGAGAGAGAGATGCACATAAGAGACAGTGATAAGATAAGGTAAGATAATGTTGCTTATAGCCCAGCCGACCGCAAAGGGCCACATCAGGGCTGTCACCACGTTAAAATCAACTCATAAGTCAGTCATTCACACAATTCTTTAAAATACATCGAAAAACCCATCCAAACGTGTGTTTGAAATCTTTCCTCTGTAAAGAGAGAGAGACACAGAGAGAGACAGAGAGAGGGAGACAGAGACAGAGAGAGAGAGAGACGCACATTAGAGACAGACAGACAGACAGACAGAGAGGGTCAAGAAGAAGTGGACCATTTCTTCATGATGTTCGGCGTGGCATGCATGCAGGAACCCGCCTACGTCCTGTGTATCACTCCCCACGACCCTGTTCACCCACCCCCTGCCCCATCTCCCTCCCCCCTCACACGCTCTTTCCACAGAATCTCACTCCCCCTTCCTCCCCAACCCCCCCCCCCCCCCCTCCTCCCCCGACCCGTTTGCCAGCTAAATGGTATACTCTGCTACCCGTTCAACGATTACACGGACAAACAAAACCAGAGGCTCTCTCCTAGCCTATGGCTCACCTGACCTACAGGGGAGGAGGGGGGAGGGAGGAGGGGGGGGGCACATGTTACCTGAAGGGAAATCCCCTGTGTGGTAACTTAGTACCCTGCGTGCAGGGCGAAATCCTGCGGGGAGGAGGTTGGGGGGGGGGGGGGGGGGGGGGGGCAGGCTATTTGTTTTTCTGTCCTGTTTGAGTGTGTTTGTCTGGATTAAAAACAGACAGAGGGAGACGTACATGAGAGATACTGAGAGAGAAAGAGACAGACAGACAGACAGACAGACAGACAACAGACAGACAGACAGAGAGAGACAGAGAGAGAGAGAGACAGAGACAGAGAGAGGGAGACAGAGAGACAGACAGACAGACAGACAGACAGAGACAGATAGACCAAAAAGATCAAAACCAATCAAAGAAGAAACAAACAGACAAAACCCATTCCCAAGTCACC
Source organism: Conus betulinus (assembly GCA_016801955.1). Classification (NCBI taxonomy): domain Eukaryota; kingdom Metazoa; phylum Mollusca; class Gastropoda; order Neogastropoda; family Conidae; genus Conus; species Conus betulinus. The sequence continues at coordinate 11,461 of JADBJO010024943.1, forward strand.
GATTCTGTATGAAGTTTATAACAGGTTTGTGTGGTTTGAGGGCGTTAGTACCATGAAAATCACTTCTCCTCCTATTCTTCTTCTTCTTCTCTTTCTTCTTCTTCTTCTCTTTCTTCTTCTTCTTCTCTTTCTTCTTCTACTTCTTCTTCTTCTTCTCCTCCTCCTCCTCCTCCTCCTTCTTTCTCTTTCTCTCTTCTTCTTCTTCTTCTTCTTCTTTTTCCTCCTTCTTCTTCTTCTTCTTCTCCTCCTCCTCCTCTTCTCCTCCTCTTCTTCTTCTCTTTCTTCTTCTTTCTTTCTTCTTCTTCTTTCTTCTTCTCTTCTTTCTTCTTCCTCTTCTTCTTCTGTTTGTTATTCCCCTTTTCGTTCGTTTCTTTTTCCAATCTTCTTTGTTCTTTTCTTCTTCGCCTCCCTCTGCCTTCTTTCTCTTTTCTTCTTCGTTCTCCTTCTTCTTCTTCGCCTTCTTCTGGTTTCTTGTCTTCTTCTTCCTGTTTCTTTCTCTTCTTCTTCTTCTTCTTCTTCTTCTTCTGTTTCTTCTTCTTCTTCTTCTTCTTCTTCTTCTTCTTCTTCTTTCTTCTTCTGTTTCTTCTTCTTCTCTGGCTTTCTTCTCTTTCTTCTTCTTCTTCTTTCTTCTCTCTCTTCTTCTTCTTCTCTTCTTCTTCTTCTTTCTTCTTTCTCTTCTGCTTCTCTTATTCTTCTTCTTCTTCTTCTTCTTTCTTCTCTTCTTCTTCTTCTTCTTCTTCTTTCTTCTCTTCTTCTTCTTCTTCTCTTTCCCTTTCTTCTGCTTTCTTCTTCTTCTTTCTGCTGCTGCTTCTCTTCTTCTTCTTTTCTTTCTCCTTCTTCTTTCTTCTTTCTTCTATTTCTGCTTCTCTTCTTGTCTTCTTTCTCTTTGTTTTCAGTGCCACCCTATGGCACTTTTCTTTTTCTTCTCTTTTTCTCTTTCCTTCTTCTTTTCTCTCTTTTCTCTTCTTCTTCTTCTCTTCTTTATTGTTGTTGTCGGGTCGTTTTTTTTCCTCTTCTTTGTCCTTCCTCTGGATACTTGATCGATTTTTTGGATTTCTTCTTTCTTTTCTTCTTCTTTCCTGACAAGAACGACGAAGTATACTATTGGATATTTTTTCACACCATGTGATAGCTTTAAATCCCATCGTCCAGGAAGCTAATTCCGTCTTCGGGAATGTCTAAACATGACGCCAGCGTGCACAATATGATTTTCCTTTGAAGAAAATTGGTGCCACCCATGGCCACAACACAGGACGGCCTTACTCTTCCACACTGCGATGGGACTTTTAACATGTTTCTTTTTTTTCCTTCTTTTTTTTCATAGACTAAACGTTTACATCTGGTGCCTTGTCTTAAAGTCTCGTCCATAAAGTTTGGGTCGGGTGGGAGAGGGGGAGTGTGCGCAGACATTTATTTAGGAGAGATATGATTTCCTCTTCCCGCGCTATATCAAGCGGGAACTGAAACCAGAATCTGTGGATTAAGACAGCAATGCTTTGCTTTACCCGCCAGGCCCACCACTGGCAACATTTTGAGGCCTGGGGAAAGTCACAGACAAAACAGAGGCCTGGGGAAACGTCACAGACAAAACAGAGGCCTGGGGAAACGTCACAGACAAAACAGAGGGCTGGGGAAACGTCACAGACAAAACAGAGGGCTGGGGAAACGTCACAGACAAACAGAGGCCTGGGGAAACGTCACAGACAAAACAGAGGGCTGGGGAAACGTCACAGACAAAACAGAGGCCTGGGGAAACGTCACAGACAAAACAGAGGCCTGGGGAAACGTCACAGACAAAACAGAGGGCTGGGAAAACGTCACAGACAACAATAGGGCTGGGGAAACGTCACAGACAAACCAGAGACCTGGGGAAACGTCACAGACAAAACAGTCCATAACCTACAAAGCAAACAAACAAAAATACAAATAACCAGTGTCCAAAATGGGGCATCATTTTTTTGTGTGGACGCCAAACTGACAGAATATATGACGAACAATTGTCCACAAGCGACCAAGGATAGTGCGAATTACAAATTTAAGTCCACAACACAAACAAACAAGGAAAGTTTATCAATTTTTTTTTTAACTTCAGACGCTACAAACAATCACACACCACCAGTGCCTCAAACAACACTCCCAGGGTCGATGTCAGCACAAGAATGACAATGTATGACAGATGGATACGAAAGTGAGGACAGGTGAAAAGCAATGGGCACGAGAGAGAGAGAGAGAGAGAGAGAGAGAGAGAGAGAGAGAGAGAGAGAGGGAGAGAGGGAGATAGAGGGTAAAGCGGAGACAATGGAGGTAGGGGAGGCGGGGACAGAAGAAAGTGGGCAGGTGGATATGGGTAAGAAAGTAGCAGCTTAAAACAGCAACATAAGAAAATTCACAGGAACAAGTAATATAGTACACAGACAGGCGATGTAACACAGACCGAATGTGCGACTAGAAGCAATGCACAGCAAATAGTCGCTATGTGGTAGCAAAGAGACAGGTTTATATATACACAGACGGAACTTCACCGTATGTGAGAGCGAAGAAGAAAAGGCCAAAATTTCTGACCATAGAGTAAGCTTTCCTCCCTAAATATACATCTTTGGTCCGAGTCTGCAGTCACGAATGAAGCCCCGAACGCCCTATATTCTCTATTACGCTCAAAGCTACATATAACATCTCTCGAAACATCACCCTTCGTTAAAACCAAATTCACTGAACACTCCAGCCCTTGAGACATGCTGTGTCTGACTTTGAGTCAGCCTTTTTGTTTGCTTTATGTACAGTCAACCGCAATGTCTTGTTTGCTTTATGTACAGAGTCAGCCCCAATGCTTTGTGCTTTTGTTTGGCCCCAATTTGTGTTTATGTACAGTCGGCCCCAATGTTTTGTTTGCTTTATGTACAGAGTCAGCCCCAATGCTTTGTTTGTTTTATGTACAGAGTCAGCCCCAATGTTTTGTTTGCTTTATGTACAGAGTCAGCCCCTATGCTTTGTTTGTTTTATGTACAGAGTCAGCCCCAATGCTTTGTTTGCTTTATGTACAGAGACCTATGCTTTGTTTGCTTTATCGACATGACCCCTATGCTTTTTTCATCCCGAATAACACCATGACAGGGTCTTCTGTTTCACCTAAAAGGTCTTCTTGCCACACAAAGCGATGTCATTTCCATCTATTCAACTGCATTGTTACTACTTGACCTCTACCGTAACCTCTGACCTGACCCTACAACAACCAGCTAAGGTCTCTGACCCCTAAGGTCAGTTTGCTCTGCCTAAAATTACATCTGTACCTCTTCCTCGTACAGAGCGGTGAGTTGGTCAAACACAACATCGAGACCAAAAAAAAAAAACGTGAAATGTCTGAACAGAAAACGAGAATAACTGAGTGAATAGTGTCTGAGACAGAAAAACCAGAATAGTGTCTGAGACAGAAAAACCAGTGTCTGAGACAGAAAACCAGAATGTCTGAGACAGAAAAACCAGAAATAACGTCTGAGACAGAAAAACGAGAATAACGTCTTAGGAAGAAAAAACAGAACCGTGTCCGAGACAACAAAAAAACCGAGAATAATGTCCAACATAGAAAAATGAGAATAGTGTCCGAGACAGAAAAAACCAGAATAGTGTCCGAGACAGAAAAACCAGAATAGTGTCCGAGACAGAAAAACCAGAAATAGTGTCTGAGGAAGAAAAACCAGAATAGTGTCTGAGGAAGAAAAAACCAGAATAGTGTCGCGAGACAGAAAACCAAAAATAGTGTCTGAGGAAGAAAAACCAGAATAGTGCCTGAGGAAGACAAACCAGAATAGTGTCTGAGGAAGACAAACCCAGAATAGTATCCGAGACAGAAAAAGCGAGAATAGTGTTTGAGACAGTAAAAAGAGAATAACGTTTGAGACAGAATAACGAGAATAGCGTCTGAGACAGAAAAACGAGAATAGCGTCTGAGACAGAAAAACGAGAATAGTGTCTTATAGAACGAGGAAGGGACGCAATTTTGTTTTATCTGTGGAGCAGGTGGTTTAAGCGCGCAGCCTCTGCGTCCCTTTTCTTCGGACGCCTCTTTAGGAGGTCCGAGTCAACACGTGTGGGCAGTTTTCACCCTTCACTGCTGACGGCAAGTACCATCTGGTCGGCAGACGATGCAGACCATGGTGCCGAGAGGGCTAACACACCATGGCATTGATGGCTGTCTGCACTTTGTCTTGGTAACATACACATCCAGCAGACTACAGTCCGTTTTTTCCTTTTCCTTTGGAAGCAGCAGATATAGCGAGCAGAAAGGAGTCGAAATATTGCCTTTGTTGTGAATTGTCTTCTTTCGTTTGTATAGAGGAAAAAAAAAAAAAACAAAAATCCCGCCCCCTTTATTTGGCAACATCAAAACAAAGAGCCACCTACCCCCCCTAACCCACAGCATCCCCCTCCCCCCCCCCCCCCCCTCCTAAGCGCGCGTGTACACACACACACACACACACACACACACACACACACACACACACACACACACACATTGATTGACTGACTGATTGACTGAAAACCAGTTACTGTCAGATTAACATGCTGTTGTACTCATATTTAAAAAAAAGAAACTTAATAAATTAATGAGAAGCGAAAATAATACAAATAACATCTGAATGACATCAAAATCATAAAAGAAACTTAACAGGGATGCAAGTAAAATAAGAAATTGTCATGATAAAACAAATTACATCTTAACTGTACTGAAAATTAAAAACTCTCTCTCTCTCTCTCTCTCTCTCTCTCTCTCTCTCTCCTCTCTCTCCTCTCTCTCTCTCTCTCTCTTGAATTTCTCTCCCCACCCTTTACCCATTCCCGTCTCTTCCCCCGCTTCTTACACGTCTCTCTCTCTCTCTCTCTCTCTGTCTGTCTGTCTGTCTGTCTGTCTGTGTCTCTGTCTGTCTGTCTGTCTGTCTGTCTGTCTCTCTCTCTCTCTCTCTCTGTCTGTCTGTCTGTCTGTCTGTCTGTCTGTGTCTCTGTCCTGTCTGTCTGTCTGTCTGTCTCTCTCTCTCTCTCTCTCTCTCTCTCTCTCTCGGATGTTTTGTCTAAAGCTCGGATGGGATATGGCATTCAATTGATAGCATGACGTATGCTTCTTCACATCGCGTTCTTTTCATCATCTAAGTCAGGAATGTACAAACCTGTGCTGTGTAAACTATCACCAGGTTCATCTGTACTCCCTTCGCATTCACTACATTCTGGGGCAAGGATATTGCCTACATGTGTTTCCCACATGACCACTGAAACAAAGGCTTTTCTTATCGCTGCGTATTGTCGATCAGAACTTATTCCAGTCACCATGCCTTTGGATGGCAATGTCAAAAACTGCTTTCTGGTATTTTCTTTTCCTCGTTCATTGAAACTGTTCTTATATTGGAATGTTTTCTGTGTATATTACGAATGTTGGGCTTTAGTTCTCCGAGTACGGCTGCACAGAGTTAGTGCTGTACCAGCTGCATGCATTTCGTCCACGCGCTCTTTGTCAAACTGTTCGTTTCGTTTTTTTTTTTCATCCATGTGCTGTAGTTTGATCGTTTGACGCAAGCCTTCAGAAAAAAAGGTTCATAAATGTTTCTTTAGCAACCTGTACATCACTCTCAAGACTTTTCATACTATGTTACAGAGTAGCAGAAGATTTTTAGTACCTTAAAAAAATCTACAAAATATGTCAGCCTTTTTTCATCCCACTCAGTTTTGTTGGGGTGACTGATGATTTCTTTCCTCAGCAGGTTCGTAGTTGCATTTACACATTATACAGACAGCAACAGACATGTGCTGGGTTTCATCACGTTATTCAACATTAAACATTTTTACATGAAAATTCGACTATAAAGAACAAAAGATAGAGGACAGATAGATAGATAGATAGATAGATAGATAGATAAATAGATAGATAGATAGATAGATAGATAGATAGATAGATAGGAGTCAATGAATTCACGCTCACCAGTTACTTCGCATCGAGAACAAGCCCCTAAAATTGTAAATGACTGAGATAAGAAAGTAATGAATTCATGAAAGCCAAAAATATGCAGACCCTGCGACACATTACTACTGCCCTGTGCCAGATTTGGTTGAAAAATCAAAAAATCGTCTTCGGAAAATTCAGAAATAATTTGATGTGTTTGAGAACACAGAACATTCATCAGTCTGAAGTCAGACAGGGACAAAATCCCGAACGAGTGAAGAAAATAAAGGATTTCCGCTGGCCAACAGCAAATAGGCCAACATTCAGGTGAGCGGGAATTCTTGCACATGTTAAGCAGACGACAATGGCGACTTCGAAATGGAAACTGGCATCAACGCACAGGAACAGCAGTTGGTCCGATCCATCGAACGCAGATATGGCGAAAATTCTGCAACCAGTAAACCTCAATCTGAGCAGGAAACGTGACAGGCTGAGTGAAACAATTCAGAGCCCGAAATGTGAAGTGTTCGGACAACACCACACTGAAGGAGGACCTAGCAGAGATGAGGAAAAGAGACGACTATAACGAAGGTCAAGGAAGCTGTATTCTAAGCAAAGCAAGCAGATGCATGATCATATAATAATGAACGATAGTCAAGGAGAAATAACATCCAATTGCTCTATGTGTACGAAACCAAAGATCAGACAACAGAAGAAACAAAGAAGAAAGTTCTGAAAATCAATAACAATAGGCTGAAACTAACACAAATCACACAGGAACATTGAGATGCAGTTCACAGGATCGGAGAGAGAAAACAGGGACAAACAAGACCAATAATCGTCAGATTCATGTGAAGAAAACATACACATGAAATAATACAGAACAGAAGAAAACCCAACGCAAAGCCTAGTGAAATATTCGTGCAAGTTCTAACCAGAGAAACTACGTTTTATTCCGCCAGGCTGCAAGTCGTCCTGAACCTTACAGGCGGGGGGACGGCGGGCCAAATGTTCGCTGAAGACCTGAAGTTGAAGGTGCACAGAATCGACAGTGTGACGGTTCTCAACTCTCTCTTGATGCGATTTCCCCGGACAGATCAGCGGCTTACCGACGACAACGCTACCAGCAGACTGGACAACGAGACCAGCGGGCAAACATGTCCGACTCTCAAACTCCACGACGGAAAGACCCCATCAGAGCTGTGAACGTTTGGCGGCGGATATCCCACAACGGAGCAAACAGTGCAGTGCAGACGACTTTGTTTTATGACACTTTTGTGACACAGAGGGAAACAAATCGCCACGTGACAGAATGTATCCAATCAGGGACGGGTTTAAAGTGTTCTGCCTACACTTTTGAGAAGTTCGGTGATCTATTTAGCACATGCACATTCACACACACGCACTCTACCTTACCGGGTTTCAAACTGCGAAGTCGAGTCTGTCTCTTTTTTACTACTTTCAGTGTCCAAGTCCCCGCGTCTAGTAGTGTATAATGTCAGAACCGTCCCAGTGCCGTTGTAACCGTCTACGGCTGTTCTGTTGCAGTGCTAGGGCTGAACTGTCTCCTATTTACTGGAGGCCCTAGCACTAGCACTGGTCTGTCACTAGTGTCACTGTCAGCACGATGCAGCTCCCTAAATTTAAGCTAGCCGGTCGCTCTCTTCGAGCTCATGTGTCGTTCTGCCGGAGTTCGTCTGCTTGTTTACCTGACTATCAGTGAACGCTTCTCACGCAAGGTGCACTTCCGCTGAGCTCGCCTGTGTGCACAGAATCCGTGTGTCACTACAGGGCACATTTGCAAGCGCGGGGCAAATGAAATGTGTGGCAAGATGTGTGGTGATGTGTTGGACAGTGATTCTGGATTTATGCGGAACTCACAGCAGAGATTGACTGCACAGCGTTTAGAAGGTATGAGTGCGAATGCCAAGGCGTGTCGGTATGAAAGAAAGTGTGGTTTGCATGTGTGGATGTTGCTATCGTGCTATTTCTTCATTCTCTTTCCTTTGGGCTTCTGCTCTTCCCTCTCTCCCTCCTTTTCTCTGCCTGTCGTCCCTCGCCACAGGCTACCATGAACTGATGAAGATGTTGTAGGTGGTGCAGTGACTGATGAAGATGTTGTAGGTGGTGCAGTGACTGATGAAGATGTTGTAGGTGGTGCAGTGAATGATGAGAGATGTAGGTGGTGCAGTGACTGATGAAGATGTTGTAGGTGGTGCAGTGACTGATGAAGGTGTTGTAGGTGGTGCAGTGACTGATGAAGATGTTGTAGGTGGTGCAGTGAATGATGAAGATGTTGTAGGTGGTGCAGTGTGAATGATGAAGATGTAGGTGGTGCAGTGACTGATGAAGAGGTTGTAGGTGGTGCAGTGACTGATGAAGATGTTGTAGGTGGTGCAGTGACTGATGAAGATGTAGGTGGTGCAGTGAACGATGAAGATGTTGTAGGTGGTGCAGTGACTGATGAAGATGTTGAAGGTGGTGCAGTGAATGATGAAGATGTTGAAGGTGGTGCAGTGACTGATGAAGATGTTGAAGGTGGTGCAGTGAATGATGAAGATGTTGTAGGTGGTGCAGTGACTGATGAAGATGTTGTAGGTGGTGCAGTGAATGATGAAGATGTTGTAGGTGGTGCAGTGACTGATGAAGATCTTGTAGGTGGTGCAGTGACTGATGAAGATCTTGTAGGTGGTGCAGTGACTGATGAAGATGTTGTAGGATGGTGCAGTGACTGATGAAGATGTTGTAGGTGGTGCAGTGACTGATGAAGATGTTGTAGGTGGTGCAGTGAATGATGAAGATGTTGTAGGTGGTGCAGTGACTGATGAAGATCTTGTAGATGGTGCAGTGAATGATGAAGATGTTGTAGATGGTGCAGTGACTGATGAAGATCTTGTAGATGGTGCAGTGACTGATGAAGATGTTGTAGGTGGTGCAGTGACTGATGAAGATGTTGTAGATAGTGCAGTGAATGATGAAGATGTTGTAGATGGTGCAATGAATGTCTGTTTGACAGCCATGTAGGAGCATGAGACTGAATTGGTTATGTGCAAAATTAATCAACAAAAATTTTAATGAGCAATGAAGTAAGATGGCGCGCGCGCGCGCGCGTATGTGTGTGTGCGTGTGCGTGTGTGCGTGTGCGTGTGCGTGTGTGTGTGTGTGTGTGTGTGTGTGTTCTTTATTTCAACGTCTATTCACAATAAGTGCTATAAGACAAGGGTAAAAAAACGTATGATTGTGTGTGTGCGTGTATGTGTGTGTATGTGGGTGGGTGGATGGGTGGGTGCGAGCGCGCGTGAGCGTGTGTGTGAGTGTGCATGTGTAGTGTGCATGTGTGTGTGTGTGTGTGTGTGTGTGTGTGTGTGTTGTGCCTGTGTGCGTGTGCTTGCGCGCGCGCGCGCGCGCGCGCGCGAGAGAGAGAGAGAGAGAGAGAGAGAGAGAGAGAGAGAGAGAGAGAGAGAGACTGTGTGTTAGGGACAAAAAGGGAAGGTTGGGATGGGTGGTTTAAGATAGGTAGGTATTTACTTATCCTGGTCGTTTTTCTAGCCTTTAGTGTATGCTGATCGGGGGAATTAAAGTATATCAAATGAACAAGTTTAGTAGGATTGAGTAGTGTGTGTGTGTGTCTGTCTGTGTGTGTGCGCGCGAGCGCGCGCGCGCGCGTGTGTGTGTGTCTGTGTGTCTGTGGGTGGGGGTGGGGAGGGGGGTCTCCAAGCCAAGCGCAACATGCAAGTGTGTCATGAGTCATTGTGAGGATTAGGTATCATTGCAATGTGTGGGAGTGTGCACGCATTCTTTACACCATATGTAGACTATGTTTATTTTTGGTGCAGACAGACATGGGTGTGTTGGCATATGATGAACAAGAAGAGAAGTTCCACAGTAATTTTCAGTATATAGCAAAGTCAGTGACCACATGAGAGAGTTTCTTCATGTGTCATACATTGTGTCTGACACCCGTTTCCCACAATGTCCCTTCCGCTGTTTTCCATTGAGTTTTCCAGTGATTATCTGATCTGTACTGTTTTCAGTGGGTAAATTGATAGTATGCGCTGTCTTTCCAATAACCACTTTTTTTTTTCATCTGATTGTATTTGTGTTCGAAATCCAGTCGTTTTGTTTCCTTGTAATCAAATGTTACGTAAGTTTCCTGTGTCTTTGTTGCTGACGGTGAGCTGTGAACAAAAATGCCCACTGAGAAATGTAACACTCCTAAGCGCAGAATGCCTGAGAAATCACATGACTTTGAAACTGTCTTTAGATTTTATCATTATAAATAAAAGACTGAAATAAAGATGAGTGGATTAATCATGGCATCACTGAATTGCCAAGGGCTTTCAACAATACTTAGACAATATATAATGCTCCTAACTTGATAGCAGTGGGTGATTTCAATTTAAATTCTGGAACCCAAAATAGACTGTCTTAATTATGTACACAGAGATAATCCCACAGCTCCTGGGGAAGCGGTGGAAGATGTGATGGTAGAGCTGATCCTGACCTATGACATGGGAATACCCCCCAACCGCCGACGATATACATGGCGTAAGTCAACACCACTAAAACAAACTTGGATCAATTTCTTTTAAACTTTTTTTGTCAGATCCTCTAATATGGAATTATGAATTTGTGATATTCTTTCCAGGACACGGAACAGCCCATTCCATGGTAACTTAAAAAATTATATTGGAAAACACATTCAACAAAACACCTTTGAAAATTGAATTGCTCTATACCAAATGTCGATGAAATGAATTAAAAAAACACAGTCTCGATGAACATGCCTCGGATGAATATATTAAGATAAAAATACAGCAGATTCCCAAATCACCATATATACTAAAAAATATAAGATCAGCTTTTTTTGTTTTAAACTTGAACCATGGCTTACGCTATAAGAAGAAGCATGAGAATTTAGAAAAAAAAAAGAGAATTGCTTGCAGCAAGAAATAAAAGAAATTGAAGAAAATGAATTCGCAAGTAAGGAAACTTTTAAAAATCTGAAAGTGGAAAAGAAATTAAAATCTGTACATGAAAAAAATTAATGGAGTACTCGTACGATCAATAGCAAGATAATTAGCAGACAGAGAAAAACATCAGTACTTTGTTCTGTAGGAAAAAAGAGAGACTTTATTTCAAAGCAAATGAACGCATTAACGAACAGATGTGGGACAACTCCTTTAGGACCCAGAGGAGATCAAAGAAAAGGTAAAATCATTATGAGGATTTTCGCAAAAATGGGGAAATTGAAAATTGTGACATTCAGACCTAATTAGAGAAATGCCTAAACTTTCTGAAGAGAAACGGAAATCCCTTGAGGGAGAAGCCACAAAGGAGGAGGCTAGTCAGGCACTAAGGAATATGAACAACTGTCAAAGAAAATGTTGTGGAACAGGCGGATCCGGTGCAGAATTTTTCAAATGTTGTTGCAGACAAATAGGGGATTTGTGGCTGTAGCTATAAATGAGGGATTTAGAAACACAAAAAAGAGGGCCAAATTGTTTCGTGTCCACCAAAATGATAGACCTAAACAATTTATCAAAAACTGGCGTTTTGTTTCTTTATCAACATGGTTTAGAAACTAGGTTCCGCTTTTATTGCTACTAGAATAAAAGAAATAAAAACAATGATCACCTTCAATGGTAAATAGTGATCAGACAGGTTTCATTACTCAGAGATACATCGGGGACAATATAAAACTGATTTGTGATATCATTACTTTCCTCAATGAAAATAACTTGCCAGCCCTACTTCTTTGCTTGGACTTCGAGAAGGCTTCCATTCACCAAACTGGAAATTTATGTATGAGGTCTTGCGAACTTATGGTTTTTGTAGAGACAGATTTCAGTGGATCACAACAGTCTACAGCAATGTCAAATCAACAATAATGACAGTAATAGCACAGCATCATGGGTCACCATAGAACGAGGAACCATAGACCCGCTTGGCCTCTTTGTGGTCGGTGCTGAAATTCTAGCTATACTGGTAAGAGAAAAGAGGAGCATTTAAGGTATAAAAATTGGAGAGATAGAACACACAAAATTTTTCAGTTTGCAGATGGCACTCAGCTGTCTGTCTGTCTGTCTGTCTGTCTGTCTGTCTGTCTCTCTCTCTGTCTCTCTCTCTCTCTCTCTCTCTCTCTCTCTCCATCTCTCTCTCTATCTCTCTCATCTCTCTCTCTGCATCCTCTCTCTCTCTCTCTCTCTCTGTGTGCTGTGTGTGTGTGTGTGTGTGTGTGTGTGTGTGTGTGTTTGCGTATGTTAGAGAGAGGGAGATTTGGGAGGTATCCACGGGAACCACTCTAGGAATGGCGCCCAAGACAGTAATGGCATCAACTGTGAGGACTGTTTAGAGCGGTGATGCCACGTTCTTCTCCGGATTCCAGACAACCCTGTGTGAAGGCGGCGGCTTCTTGTTTCGCTGGCCGCCAGATGAATCCACTGCTCTCTGAGACTGCAGACTGACTCTAGCTAGGTCCTTACACCCTACCTACCGCCTAATCGGAGAGAACGTCTTGTGGTTGGCGAGATGACGTCATTTGGAAGCGCGGAGGTCTAGCATGTGAACATTTAACATCACCGTTTGGACGTGGTGACCCTCCTGGGACAATGATAGCGCTAGCTGTTTTTTTGGCTGTACCCAGCGACTTGGGAAAAGTGTGCAGACGCAGACGCTGGAATGGCGTGTAGAATGAGGAGAATGGTGGAGTTTTGTTTTTGTTTTATGTCTTTCTGTGATTGTTTTTTTTTTTTGTTTTTTTTTTTTTTTTTCGTAATAACGGATTTTATTTTTGAGCTCCCTGTTATATGTGTTTTGCTCCTACTGGCTGTTCCTTGTAGTTGTTCTTAATCCCTCTTCACGTTTATTTCCGGCTGTGTGTGTGAGAGAGTACTGTGTGTGTGTGTGTGTGTTGTGTGTGTGTGTGTGTGGTGTGTGTGTGTGAGTGCGTGTGAGTGTGTGAGTGCGTGTGTGTGTGCGTGTGTGGCGCGCGCGCATGTGTGTCCTCTCCGTCACTCTCTATCTCACTCCTTCTCCGTCTGTCTGTCTGTCTGTCTTTCTGTCTTGTCCTCTCTCTCA
>JADBJO010024944.1:0-5000 GCA_016801955.1 Conus betulinus
CTGACCCATCCTACAGGTGACACACTGACCCTCCTACAGGTGACACATGACCCATCCTACAGGTGACACATCTCCCTGACCCATCCTACAGGTGACACATCTCCCTGACCCATCCTACAGGTGACACATCTCCCTGACCCATCCTACAGGTGACACATCTCCCTGACCCATCCTACAGGTGACACATCTCCTCCCTGACCCATCCTACAGGTGACACATCTCCCTGATCCATCCTACAGGTGACACATCTCCCTGACCCATCCTACAGGTGACACATCTCCCTGACCCATCCTACAGGTGACACGTCTCCCTGACCCATCCTACAGGTGACACATCTCCCTGACCCATCCTACAGGTGACACATCTCCCTGACCCATCCTACAGGTGACACATCTCCCTGACCCATCCTACAGGTGACACGTCTTCCTGATCCATCCTACAGGTGACACATCTCCTTGACCCATCCTACAGGTGACACATCCCCCTGACCCATCCTACAGGTGACACGTCTCCCTGATCCATCCTACAGGTGACACATCTCCCTGATCCATCCTACAGGTGACATATCTCCCTAATCCATCCTACAGGTGACACATCTCCCTGACCCATCCTACAGGTGACACATCTCCCTGACCCATCCTACAGGTGACACATCTCCCTGACCCATCCTACAGGTGACACCTCTCCCTGACCCATCCTACAGGTACACACTCCCTCTCCCTGATCCACCCTACAGGTGACACATCTCCCTGATCCATCCTACAGGTGACACGTCTCCCTCTCCTCCCTACAGGTGTACTCTCTCTCTCCCCCCTCTCTCTCTCTCTCTCTCTCTCTCTCTCTCAATCATTTGTGTGTGTGTGTATGTGCTCTCTCTCTCTCTCTCTCTCTCTCTCTCTCTCCTTCTCTCCATTAACAAATTTAGATCAGCACTCACTGGATTCAGATTAGGCATAAATGATTTAAAGATAAATAGACGCTACAGGAAAAATGATTCTGAGGATATGCAGTGCCCATTTACTTTATGAGAATAGTGAAGATGAGCTACATACTTTCTTTCGATGCGAAGCTTACGCATTACTAAGGGATAAATATATGTCAAAGTATTTAAAGGTGAACTGGTCAACAGAGGTAAAGTGCCGACATTTGTTGTGTAGTAGGGATATCAGAATCATTCATGATGTAGCTATGTATATATTTTTTTTATGCACTGAGACACAGGAAAGAACATATTATCGCTAGAAATTTGATTCCTATCACCCGTCTGTTTGGATATAGCCACTACATTGTTTTACGTGTACCTATGTTTACAGGCTGGAGGCCTAACATTGAAACATTGTCATTGTCATTGTCTCTTTCTCTCTCAATCAGTTGTGTTGTTGTCTTCAATTTAACGTCTATCCACATAGTGATATTAGACGGGGGGAGGGGAGAGGGAGGGAGGGGATCGGGAGGAGGAGGAGGGGAGAGGGACCGTATTGTGTGTGTATGTATTTATGTCTCTTGGCTAAGGAAAAAAAAGAGCATGAACAACAACAATAACAATCAACTAGTCTATAACAAATGTCCTACAGGACTATGAAGTAAACATTTCGCAATATTAAACAAACTAGAAGCATTTTTGAAAACGCCTTCAATACAATTTTCAGAAATCACTGGTAAGATAGGTCTTAACCTCTGACATTCAAAAATGATGTGTTTTGCTAGAAATTTGTTCACCACATAAACATCTAACATTTTTGCTGTATTGTGTGATGAACGCATTAAGTTTTATCCTGTAAGATAGCGAACTAATTTGTCTGAATTTGATTACGCCAGTATGATTCAAATATAATTTGTTATCCAAACCACGAGAATCAGTATACATATTCTTGGAGAGTCTATCTTTTCTCTGGGTATAGCCTTTTACTCTCTGCTCCATACTGCTTGTTCCAGCAAGTGATAACCCTCCTGAATGGATAAAGGAACATGAATTTCAGTGGATTCTGTGCCTTGCCTTGCGCCCTTTTTTTGCCACTTTGTCAGCCCACTCATTTGAAGAAAATCCAAGATGTGAAGGAACCCAGCAGAAGGAAACGTTGGTCCCCTTTTAAAGTTAGGATATGAATTAATTGACTGATTTCTAACATAATTTTGGTCTTTTTTCTTGAAATCTGATGATCTTAAAGCATAGAGTACCGATTGAAAATCTACACAAAAATAAGATTTGAAAAAACTGTAATGGAAAATCAACTATGTAATTGAGAGCCATAAGAAATAGCAATAAGCTCAGCAGTAAAGATGGATCGATTTTTGCCAATGTAGTATGACTTTTCCTTTTTTTAACGCTGGTATTACAAAAGCTAAACCTGCCCGGTGATCTTCTAGGAGTGAACCATCTCTATATATCTTTAAATGATTTGCGTTGTACAGCTGCCTCTTCACTTCTAGACTGGAATCTTTTACGGCGTTGGAGTTACTAACAACAAACTTTATTGTAGGGTGTCTTTTGGCCATGCCTTTCACAGCAGAGGTAAGGTTATTGCATGCTTCTTTGGCGTCTTTGGCTTTAAGATCATTGATGCCACAGTGGATAACAACAGCATCTGGCTTGTCAAGAGAAGACAGGCAGTTTTCAGTGTGTTTTGGGTGTCTGACAGAGTGGAGGTTCTTTCTTTGCAGACTTTGAAATCATAGGATTTACCTAGTCTGTTTGGCTGTACGTGATTCAGCACAGAGTCATGCAGAATGAGCACTTTTGCAGATCTGATTCCTCGCTTTCTTTCTTATTCTTCTTAGAATACGCCGAGTACGACTTTTTGCGATTTGTGTCAACCGAAGTAATTTCGTCATGCGAAGCGGGCGACTTCTGAAGAGATTTTGTTCTGGGCTTGCAATTTTTTTGGCCTACCTTTCTTCTTTGGATCCGTCTGTACGTATGGTTGGGCTGCACCAGGTGGTGGAGGCGTTCTAGCTACCTCCGCGAAAGAGTGTATTGAACATTCATCTTCCATCCGTGTTGACTGGGTTACAGTAGAACGGTGTTCTATTTTGGCGTTCTGCACTGACTTTTGATATTGAAGCACAGTCTTTCCAAGGATGATACCCGATCGCAAAGGGTCAAAATGATTTGCTTCAAATCTGGATCTGCACTGTTTACAGAATCGGGCGTCTCTGAGATGGTAACGTAGGGTTGATCGCTGATCGGACATGTTGCGTCTGAAGTCTTGGCGGAACGTTGGTCAGTTGATGGTGCAGATTGTTCGGTGTTTGTGTGTGTGTGTGTGTGTGTGTGTGTGTGTGTGTGTGTGTGTGTGTGTGTGTGTGTGTCAGTGCATGAGAGCGCGCGAGTGCAAGTGAGAGTGTGTGTGTGTGTGTGAGAGAGAGAGAGAGAGAGAGAGAGGAAGGGGGGGAGAGAGAGAGAGAAAGAGACAGACATCAAACAGACTGCATCCGTTACGATGGGGAACAGGGTCTAACCAGAGACGTCAGCACTGCTTTGCAGCTGTGCACCTTCTACATTCCCCTTCACTGCTTTGTCTCCTCTGTAAGGAGTGCCCCTAACACAGGACACGTTGTCTCCTATGTAAGGACAGCCCCTAACACAGAACACGTTGTCTCCTCTGTAAGGACAGCCCCTAACACAGGACACGTTGTCTCCTCTGTAAGGACAGCCCCTGACACAGGACACGTTGTCTCTATGTAAGGACAGCCCCTAACACAGGACACGTTGTCTCCTATGTAAGGACAGCCCCTAACACAGGACACGTTGTCTCCTCTGTAAGGACAGCCCCTAACACAGGACACGTTGTCTCCTCTGTAAGGACAGCCCCTAACACAGGACACGTTTGTCTCTATGTAAGGACAGCCCCTGATGTAAGGACAGGACACGTTGTCTCCTATGTAAGGACAGCCCCTAACACAGGACACATTTTCTTCTCTGTAAGGACAGCCCCCAACACATGACACGTTGTCTCCTATGTAAGGACAGCCCCTGACACATTACACGTTGTCTCCTATGTAAGGACAGCCCCTAACACATGACACGTTGTCTCCTCTGTAAGGACAGCCCCCCCGACACATTGTCTCCTCTGTAAGGACAGCCCCCAACACATGACACGTTGTCTCCTCTGTAAAGACAGCCCCTAACACAGGACGCATTGTCTCCTCTGTAAGGACAGCCACTAACACAGGACACGTTGTCTCCTCTGTAAGGAGAGCCCCCACACATGACACGTTGTCTGCATTGTAAGGACAGCCCCTAACACAGGACACGTTGTGGTCAGCAACTTGACTCGGCATGATGGTCCTGCAAATGAGGTCACCGGACTTCATCATCATCATTATGAATTCTTATATAGTGCCTATCCTGGGCTAGAGACCTAGCTCTAAGCGCTCTGCGGTCCACACTCGTTTACACAACAGGCTGCCTACCTGGGTAGTGCCGACTGAAGAGCTGCCAGCTGGCGCTTCATTCCGTCGTTTCCCGTGTCATCCAGTCAATATCGTTTAATATCGTTCACCCAATTTTCTTACTTCCTTCATTATTTCTATTTTTCACGCAGGGTGCATGCTATGTGTAACGTGTCATCCATATCAACGGACAAACTGGCCTTCTCTCCCGAAAGTTGGTGATGGGATTTTATGTGTGTGCGGGATGTTATGCGTGCGTTCACACACGGAACCCGGGTGATGGTCTCAGCCTGCCTGCCACGCTTACTCCCCCCCTCCCTTTCCCCTTTAGTTCTCCTTTCGCCACGCTTATTCCCCCTTCCTGTGTCCTTTAGTTCTCCTTTCGCCTATCTTCAACCGCTCTGACATAAACACAGAAAAGGTTGTGCCTGTGTTGTTGGATTGTGCAGTGTGTCACCTACATGTTTTCACCTGATATACAGTGTTCACGCACCCCTTTGTCAGGGCTCATTAGGTTAATAAACCAGGACAATCCGCATCTCCGCCTCTGCGTGTCTGTGTCTGTCAGTCTGTGTCTCTGTCTGTCTGTACGTCACTCACACTATGTG
>JADBJO010024944.1:7500-10000 GCA_016801955.1 Conus betulinus
GGCAATGTGTCCTCGTTTGTTCTGCAGCTCTGTGCTGTCTGCCATTTCTGCTAGGCCGCTGGATGTCGTCAACAGCATTGGTCTGGAGTCATGGGCCTGTCATTATTTCCTCATGGGAGCAAGAGCCACCGACCTGTTTGTTGTTTACCGTTTACAGTTCACTGCCTCTCTTCAGATTTCCGTTTCAAAAACACACATCTTTGCTCTTTCGTTTTTCTTTTTCTTTGCTGCTTGTTATCTCCAAATTTCCTTCTTATGTTCACGTCACATCTCTTGCTATTTTCAAGGTCACAAACCCCCCTACCGCTGTGCCACCGTGAACGACTCCAAGCTGGAAGCTCTGATTGGGGCAGACAACTCCACACTGAACATGACAGTGGAGTATGAACAGTGCAACATCAAGGTGAGGTAGTTCTAGTGGAGTATGAGCAGTGCAACATCAAGGTGAGGTAACTCTGGCGGAGTATGAGCAGTGCAACATCAAGGTGAGGTAACTCTAGTAGAGTATGAGCAGTGCAACATCAAGGTGAGGTAGCTCTAGTGGAGTATGAGCAGTGCAACATCAAGGTGAGGTAACTCTGGCGGAGTATGAGCAGTGCAACATCAAGGTGAGGTAACTCTGGCGGTATGAGCAGTGCAACATCAAGGTGAGGTAACTCTAGTAGAGTAGTATGAGCAGTGCAACATCAAGGTGAGGTAACTCTAGAGTATGAGCAGTGCAACATCAAGGTGAGGTAACTCTGGCAGAGTATGGGCAGTGCAACATCAAGGCGAGGTAACTCTAGTAGAGTATGAGCAGTGCAACATCAAGGTGAGGTAACTCTGACGGAGTATGAGCAGTGCAACATCAAGGTGAGGTAACTCTAGTAGAGTATGAGCAGTGCAACATCAAGGTGAGGTAACTCTAGTAGAGTATGAGCAGTGCAACATCAAGGTGAGGTAACTCTAGTAGAGTATGAGCAGTGCAACATCAAGGTGAGGTAACTCTAGTGGAGTATGAAGAGTGCAGTATCAAGGTGAGGTAACTCTAGCGGAGTATGAACAGTGCAACATCAAGGTAAGGTAACTCTCAGTGTAGTCTGCTCGTTACCTAGGGTAGGGGTTCGGGGGAGACGTCACCCTGACCTGACAAGCCTTATGCTAAAGAAAAAAAAAAGAAAAAAAAGAAGATATTACTGCAGTATTTGCGTAGGCATCTCCTCCGATTTTATTCCCGTTCCATCTTTATTTAAAGACAGACAGACAGATAATGAAATGTCGCCACAGTCTAACGACAATAGCTTCGTCTAGACAACATGGAAATGACAATTAGCTCAAATTCATAGCAAGAAAGACAGTTTCAATACACAGAATTCCTAACTGAAGACAATCGGCGTGTGTTGAACGCATCTGTCTAAACAAGCCGAATTTGGACAGGTATTTTGTATACTAGGATAAAATTAGGAACAAACCAACAAAACAAAACAAGTTATTTTTACACCCAGTCTGGCAAGGTAGGTGTTTGATCGTTCTTTCTTTTTATTTTCCTCAATGTTGTTTAGCTTGCCCCGAAGAAGACCAAAGAGGTCGAAACGCGTCGTGTTTTGTCTTGTCATTTGTTTGGTTGGTTTCAACGTGGATGACGGTGGGCGGAAATTGAAGCAAGTGCGAGAGCAGAATGTCTGAGCCGCCAAACGAATTATGAAACAATCATAAAACACACAACACGATTCGACCTATTGATTCTGACTCACGCAGGACAAAGAACATTAAAACCAACGAAAACTAAAGACGAAGAGAAAGAAAGTCTCATGACTCTTCGATGCATTTGTTTGTTCCTTGCTTTGGCAAGCCAGAAATTCTGTTCTTTGCTCTCAACACAAAACAAGCTGAAAAAGGTGTACATCGTGTTTTTTTTTTTTTTTTTTTTTTCTCTTTAGCTCTCAAAAGATGGCAAAAAAGACCGATTTTCTAGACACAGTAGCATCCATTATTGAACTGATGACATGGGCTTTAAAACTGATATCAGTATCTGGTATGGGCAGTATATGGTATGCAATAAACTGATATCAGTATCTGGTATGGATTAAACTGATATCAGTATATGGTATGCAATAAACTGATATCAGTATCTGGTATGCAATAAACTGATATCAGTATAATGGTATGGAATATAACTGATATCAGTATATGGTATGGAATAAACTGATATCAGTATAATGGTATGGAATGAACTGATATCAGTATATGGTATGGAATAAACTGATTTCAGTATCTGGTATGGAATAAACTGATATCAGTATCTGGTATGGGGAATAAACTAGTATTGATATCTGGTATGGAATAAATATGTGTAATGTTTTAACCCAATCTAAAATCTAAAATAGTATATTTTTTCTCCTAAATCCCTTGTTAATTAAAAGTTTCAGGACTTAAAAACTTCGTCTTCGTGCAATATATCTCCAACATGAAAACTCTTTTTGCTATCCATGTTTTGAAAACTTTACTAGAAAGTCGTATA
>JADBJO010024944.1:20000-22500 GCA_016801955.1 Conus betulinus
TGTTGATCTCCGGATTTTCTCTTGTCGCTTTGATCTTGCCTTGGTGAGGGGTCTGTCTGTTTGTACGTCTGTCTGTTTTGTGTCTGTATGTCTCTGTCTGTCTGTCTGTCTGTACGTCTATCTGCTTGCCTCTCTCTCTCTCTCTCTCTCTCTCTCTCTCTCTCTCTCTCTCTCTCTCTCTCTCTCTCTCTCCTCTCTCTCTCTCTCTCTCTCTCTCTCTCTCTGGATACACAAAACAGGGAGAGAAGTACACAAAACACACACACACACATAGACTGTATCCAAATGAATGGTGCTTGTCAATCTTACAACCTGTATTTAACAAAGAGGACATGAATGTGCCTGACAACTACAGGAGAATCTCACTGCTGAACATATGTAGCAAACTGTATAGCTTTGTGTTAAATAAAAGAATCACTAAATGGATCGATGGTAAGAAAATAATCGGAGAAGAACAAGCTGGATTTAGAGCAATGCATAGTACCTCTGATCATATCTTTACGCTCATGGCACTGATTCAGAAACAGCTTGTAAGACACAGAAAATTGTTTGTTGCTTAAATCGATTTTTGTGAAGCATTTGATACAGTTCACAGAGAGAAAATATGGAAAATTTTAAGTAGCAATGGTGTTAAAGGAAAAATAGCCTGGGCAATTAAAAGCATGTACGCTGTTGCTGAGACTCGTTTTCGGGCAGGTGGTGATCTATCTTAAATTTTCTTCTGCCCACATGGCCTTAGGCAAGGTGACGTAGGCTCGCCTGTCCTGTTTGTCTTGTACATTAATGAACTAACTAAAAATGTCATTACTAATGGGTTGACATGTAATTCAGCTGTATCCTGATCTCGTAGAACTGTTCATTCTGCTCCTCGCTGATGACGTGGCATTATTTTCGAATAGTGATATAGATCTACAGACACAGCTAAATGTCTTGTACAACAAACGCCAAGATCTTATAGTTAACATGGAGAAATCTCACATTGTTGTTTACAGAAACGGTGGTTATCTTTCCATGAATGAAGAATGCTGTTTGGGAGAAGAAAAAAAATCAAAACCAAATTGTCAGCATGTACAAATATTTAGGAAGGTATATGACAAAACAAAACAGTCTTTCTAACCTACATTCAAAGATCTCGCAGATCATGCTAGAAAGGGTGTTTGTGTTGTTTATTGAGGGACGTGTACAGATGAATCAATTTTCTGGTTGTTTATTGGCTATAGGATGAATCCCTTTGCTGGTTGTTGATTGGCTGTAGGTTGAATCCCTTTGCCGGTTGTTTATTGGCTGTAGGTTGAATCCGTTTGCTGATTGTTTGTTGACTATAGGTTGAATCCCATTGCTTGTTGTTTATTGACTATAGGTTGAATCCCTTTGCTGGTTGTTGATTGGCTGTAGGTTGAATCCCTTTGCTGGTTGTTCATTGACTATAGATTGAATCCTTTTGCTGGTTGTTTATTGACTATAGGTTGAATCCCTTTGCTAGTTGTTTATTGACTCTATATATTTAGATAATTCCCTGTAATTGATTGGGTATTGATTGTTGATGTCTGGATGAATCTTCTGCTTGTTGTTTATTGACTCGTGTGTCTGGATAAAACCCTTGCTGGTTGTTTTACTGACTGTATGTTGAATCCTTTTGCTGGTTGTATATTGACTGTAGGTAGAATCCCTTTGCTGGTTGTTTATTGACTTGAGTCGAGTCCCTTTGCTGGTTGTTTATTGACTGTAGGTTGAGTCCCTTTGCTGATTGTTTATTGACTGTAGGTTGAGTCCCTTTGCTGGTGTTTATTGACTGTAGGTTGAGTCCCTTTGCTGGTTGTTTATTGACTGTAGATATATAGATGATTCCATGTATTGATTGGGTATTGATTGTCGATGTCTGGATAAATCCTCTGTTTGTTGTTTATTGACTTGTGTGTTGGGATAAAACTCTTCGCTGGTTGTTTGTTGGGTGCAAGTATGTGGATTTATCCCTCGCTGATTGTTCATTGGCTATAGAATGAACGCCTTTGCTGGTTGTTTATTGACTATAGGTTGAATTCCTTTGCTAGTTGTTTATTGAGTGCAAGCATAACTTATGTTTTTATCCCTCGTTGATTGCTCATAGGCTATAGAATGAATCCCTCTGCTGGTTGTTTATTGACATAGATGTCTGGATGAATCCCTCTGCTGGTTGTTTATTGACACAGGTGTCTGGATGAATCCCTGCGCTGGCTGGTGGCCAATAAGAAGAGAGCCGCTGCAGAGCGAGTTTCTGAAGAAAGCCGCCCGCATCAATGGCGTCCCTTACCACAAAATTCACCAAGCTCTGGACGCCATCTTGAGCGGCCAAACCACTGAGGAAGTCTCCAACTCAACACCAGCCAATGAAAACACAGAAACGTTTCTGGGCTATAATAGCGAGACCAATGACAAACCAGAAAAGCTTCCATTGGACGAGGAAGTCTCCATTTCAACACCCGCCGATGAAAACACAGAAAAGCTTCTGGGCTGTGACAGC
>JADBJO010024945.1:10000-15000 GCA_016801955.1 Conus betulinus
TGTGTGTGTGTGTGTGTGTGTGTGTGTGTGTGTGTTCTCTATCTTGGGGTACAGCATCCCCAAACAATGGCATCAGAGATCTTTCAACACATATTGAAACAGGACCTGGAGAAAGAGGAGAATGAGGTCAGGAGAACCTAAAGACAGCGATCTTGCAAGGCTAACAGGGGCGATAATGCATGTAGCAAAACACATTCCACAGATATCTCAGCTGGAATGAAATGTGTCACATGACACCTCCCAAGACCAGCTTCCTCGGGTCTGCATACGACCCCCCACCCCCCCCCCCCCCCACCCCCGTCCTCGAATTCAGGTCTGATGACACAGGGAAATCAGATGTCTCTACTTGTTGCTCTCCTAGCAAAGAGACAGTGGAGCATGTCCCGTGTTCATGCAAAGCAGCGTTAATTTAGGCAAGGTACAGAGACACAGCCAAGTGTTTACAGAGATCATACATGCAGTTACCACCGCCAGAGTTCCAACAATTCACCAGAGTTCTCAGCATCGACGATCTGCACGGCAGGAGGCTACAGGGCATAGTCTGAAACAGTTGTTACATGGAGAGCAGGGAAGGGAGATTTACTGGATGGAGTGGGTGACTAGGAGTAGCATATCAGACCTTCTGGGACGAGAATTACCATCCAGAGATCATCAGGAAGAGTGGCATCATAACAGATAAGATGCTTCACTAAGGTTCATCAAAACAGCTGATTCTGATTGAATTCCTTGTGTCATATTCAAGCAGTATGGAGAAGGGGCACATTTACATGGGTGGAATAGATTGCCAGTCTGGCAGCAGTTTGTGTGTAGAGTCTGGTTTCTAAGCCCGCATCCTTGCTACAAAGAGTGATAATAGAGGGGTGAGTATCGGCTCATGAGCAAACGATATTGAGAAACAACTTACCGTTTCTGACAAAAAAGAGGACCGAAAATTAAAAGCAATAAAAGAGGCAGCTGAACGTGGTCTCATCTGCATGTGGTCGAGCGGAAACTAGAGTAAAGTGCATAGGGAATACATCTCCAAGTTTACAACGGTTGACCTGTAGGAGACGCGGGTTAAGACACGTGTCTGAAAAGGACTACGCCATGAGAGCCCCATTCATCTACAAGTTGTTGGTTTGAAATCCAGGCAGCATCAGCGGGAAAAAAAAATCGGACAACAGAGGGACATCCAAGTGTCATGACCTGACTCAGCTACAGTGTGAGCAGTTGAGGAAGGGCCCAAGCCATTCCCAGAGGGATGGGGTGGGCAGGGAGGCTGGGAACACGAGAGGTGGTTAAGGGGAGGGGGGGGTGGGGGGTGGGGATGGCAGGGTTGTACTCCTGTGTATGCATACTGCTGTCACATCCTCCCTAGAAATATTGATAAACGGATGAAATAACTAATCATCCTGTAAAAGACTACTGATTTCCTTTTTTCTCCTTTCCTTTCCTTTCCTTTCCTTTCCTTTTCCTTTCCTTTCCCTATACTGACAGGTTACTTTCTTCAATTGTTGTTCCTTGCATCGTTTCCTGTCTTTCTTTTTTTCAGTCCTTCCCTCCCTTCCTCGCATTCTCCCCTCCGTCCCATCGCTTCTTCTTTCAGCCCAGTCTCCTAGTCTTACGTACCTAAAGCCATTCATGTTTTCATTTAAACAAGCTGTATATAAAGGAAGTAGCTTGTGTATATTTTTTTTTTACATTTCAAGCTTCGACAGAAACGTAGATCCAAATGGTGAGTTCCAGCGAGACTATATTGTCATCATTGAGCAGTGGATGGGCTGTTGAAAATCGCCTTTAGTGGCAGTTCTCTGCTGTCATTTACATTTCCGCGTCCACTGCAAGGCCACGATAGACGTCATTGTCACTGATCTGTTGTACCCGTCCTTCTTGCTGACGTTTTTGGTCTTTAGGAATAAGGAACTAAACTCAGCTGCTATTTTCTTAAATTCTGCTCTGAACTTCTGACCAGTTAGACAATATAGATAAAAGTTGATGGCACTGTTGCAATGCCACAAAACTAGAGTGGCACAATTTGAGACCATATAATACCATTCAACAATTGGAGCTCTGGTATCGACTAATGAAAATACTACCTCAACAACTCCACTCCAAGGCATTGCTAGAAGGAGGAAAGAAATGGTTACAGCAACCAAGGTCACAGTCAATGAGGACACTTTCCGCTGTCTGGAATCCTGGGTGGCTTGTTGTACAGAAAGACGTGTGTCTGATCTCACAGACCTGAACAGTGTCCAGAGGAGGACACTATTATTGGCCACCAGCAACACGAAGGGTAAGAAAGAAGATAGCATCAGATCGATCCATGTCCATATCAATGCAAAAAACCATGAATACATTTCTGTTATGGACGCCTTACATGTTGCCTCTTCTATGTCAAGTCCATACAGTAAGTGACAATTGACCAGAACGAAGACGACGATCACTATACCAGCTGTAGCCCACGACATCGCCACTGTCCACACCGCATTGACGCGAAGTGGCCACAGGACAGACGCTGCTCTCAGCGTGGTGAGTGCCACAAGCATCCATGCAGACACATGCGTTGCAGTATAGGCCATCATGTTTATGACTTGCACTGCCAGGAACCCCTGTTGTATAACCTTGGCACATCAAATATAGGGATGATTTCATTCAAGGGACCTGCCATCAACACCACCTGGTCAGACCAGGCCAGGACCTGGAAGAAACATTATAAGCTGATGCAGGCAGACGAAACATGATGAGTATTACCATAAAGTTTCCCACCATCCCGGATACAAACACAATAGGACAGCCGAAGTTCGTGATGTGTGTGCCGATTTTATACAAGAGGTTTATTTGATCAGTCAGGTTCGCCATCGCATTTTTTTTTTTCACTCGTTTTGCACTGTTTTACCCAGAAGACTGAAACATTGTAGAGGTTACGATCAATTCAGTGATTGTTTTGGGGTTTGTTGGTATCTGAATAATTACACAAGGTGGACATTTTGATGCCAGAAGAAGTCTCAGACATAAAGGTACACAGATTTATGTACTCTGAGAGATCCTTTAGAACTACTGGGGATATGAACAGCCAACAAATCTATGAGCATTGAAAAGCAGCACCACACAAACATCTCTCACACGTGTGATACTTTTCACATTTAAGTGTTAAAACATGATGTTGATAACATTCGTGACTCGTGACTTTAATGTGAGGCCATCAGCCTATCACATGAGTACGCAACAAAAAAGTCAATCAATTTTATATAATTAGAGCAAAATTTACCATGACTGCAACCAAACATTCTTCCATGACAGTATGTACATGCAGAATTCTATCTTAATTATACATTAATACTTCTTAGTACGTTCTTCCTCATGAGCGTAAAGTAGGTATAAATATTATTGTTTTTAAAACTCATAATATTAATACTGTTGATACTAGCATACAAAACACATGTTTTTCTATTCCATTTTTCCCCCATCGTAATATCGTTCACATATACAGTAAAGGTCTTTCTTTCCCTACGTGGTATAATTCTCCGGAAATCCGTACTGTTTTAAGCATCTTTTGTTTACTTCATTTACGCATGCGCAAAATAGCCTATCGCCCTCTTCAATGCAAAGGTAAACCCCGAATCATGGGTCTATCACAACAGCTGACATGCTAACCTTTGACACTCAGTGTGTGTTCTTCTGTGGTCGTGTTCATGTGGTGTTGGGACTTCTGTTGTTTATATTCGTTGGATTTAGCAGCAGCCCCATGGATGAATTACTATACCTTGTCGCTTATCATGTATCAGGTTGGTACATTCCTTCAGTTATTTTTACTTTAATTGTAGTTTTCCCTATTTCTTTTCAGCCTATGCGCCTGGCGTGGGTCTTGTTGACACTTGACTCGCACACGTTTGTCTAGGTTGCCCGTTGACCAGAGGAGTCTCTTAATGGTTGGAACCCTAGAATTCAAACTTTAATAATTGAAAGCAACCGTCGGAAAATAATCAAAATGCATATAATAGCTATCGTTATTCAAAGAGTTCAAAACCATACTCTTAATATATAAACTATATAGGCAGCCATTTCTTAGCAGACGATCCAGCCATGATTCAGCAGGCAATTCTCATTACTTAACTTAACACCCACTCTCTCTCCCCTCCCCCCCCCGCCCTCACTCCCACCGCCTCCCACCGTTGCCCCATCCCCGCCCGCCTCTTGCTCCCCCCCCCCCCTCTCTCTCTCTCTCTAAGCAGAGAGCGAGAGAGAACGGACGAGTGAGACGGACAGAGGGGGAGACTGGCGCCGTGTGTGAGTGCCAGAGTGGATCGCCGCTTCGTGCTGATTTGCATGTGTTGACCTACTTAAACGAGTTCTGTGCTCGCTGTTTCCTTTACTGAACTGACCAAGTTATTGTCCTACTTTTGGTGGTTTCCTGGGTTTATCTTATTTACATACTTCATCACTTCATGGTCATTTTTTTTTTTGTCTATGTTTCTCTTTGTATGCATTTCGTAGTTTTTACATGTGTATGTATAAATAGATTTCGTTACTTATTTTAAGCTTCCTCTCACACACATGCTTCCTTATACCAATTGGTTCTCTATTGTTATGCACACACTTTCCATTCTCATTTAACTTAAACCATTCATATTCCTAGACTACCCCCAACCCCCCACCCCTAATGGTGGCCACGTTTGTTTCTCTGTAGTTGCTTCCTCCATGACCACCCTCCCTCCCCCCCACTCTCTCTCTCTCTCTCTCTCTCTCTCTCTCTCTCTCTCTCTCTCTCTCTCTCTCTCTCTCTCTCTCTCTCTTCATGCTCCTTTTTTACTTGGTCATGCATTCTTAAATTATATCAATTCAGATTATAATTGCACATATTCCCTCTTAGTTACCTTAATTGTCTGTACTCTTGCATCATTAATATTATTAGTTATACATTCAGTTCAGTTCTACTGCACTTTTTGATCCATACAGCTCAATCCATGTCAATCAATCTCACGACCTCATGCTTTCCTGATTTCTTTACTTTGCACATTGAC
>JADBJO010024945.1:20000-24464 GCA_016801955.1 Conus betulinus
CTGGTTCACAAAAAATTATGTATTAGACGAGTGGGGTGTGTGTGTGTGTGTGAGGGTTTGCGTGCGTGCGATGCGTGGGGCGCCGTGTGTGCGTGCATCGCGTGGGCGTGCTATCGCGTGCATGCTGCGTGCGTGGTGCGTGCAAAGGCGTGCGTGCGTGCAAAGCGTACGCGTGTATGTGTTGTGTGTGTGTGTGTGTGTGTGTGTGTGTGTGTGTGTGTGTGTGTGTGTGTTATATTATTATTATTATCATTATAATCTATCATGGTGTATGTCATCAGGAAATGAATCTCATCATCATCATCATCATCATCGATAAAAGTCATCGAGGATGACAGATGAAAAAAAACGTTATTATCATTACCATTATTATTTCTATGGCTATGGGTGTAAAATATTATTGCTATTGCATTATTCTTATTATATTATTATTATTATTATCATCATCATCATCATCATCAGTAATCATGGTCATCAATCACGCATCAATGATAATCATATCTCATTCTTCTTCTTCTTCTTCTTTTTTTCTCATTATTATTATATTATCGTCTCAGTAGTATTAGTAGTAGTAGTAGTAAGGCACAGCAGTAGTAGTTCATAATCTTATTATTATTATTATTATTATTATTATTATTATTATTATTATTGTATTAATTATCATCATCATCATCATCATCATCATATAGTCATCATCAATCAGGATAATCATTATCATTCTTCTTCTTCTTCTTTCTTTTTCTCATTATTAGTTATTGTATTATATAGTAGTATTATTATTATTATTATTATTATTATCCGTCTCAGTAAGTCAGTAGTAGTAGTAGTAGTAGAACAGCAGTTAGTAGTAGCAGTATCTTAATTATTATTGCTATTATTAACTGTTGCCTCCGGTCGCTGTCATGTTCAGTACTGTTGCCTTGCTATTATTTTGTCTTGTGTTCCATAAGGGTAAGCTGATCTCATGTGAAACAATTGTTCTTGTGGCATGATCCACACAGCTCAGGGCCTAGGGCCTCTACGCACTCCCATTAACCGAACAAACACCTGTACACACCACTCTGTTTTCAATGTGGTGCTGAATAGTCGAGACACTAAATCAATCTGTTTTTTAAAATGATAATCATGCCATTTTAAGAGGAAGAAGGAAACAGGAATCTGTATTATGCCCCTATATGTCTACGATTGGTGTTCTGGATTCGTTTTTGCATTTAGCCGTATATGCTGCTGGCATAAACCGGTGAGATCGAATTTACCTGTTTACTGGGGTTAACAAAGTGTTACAGTTAGGAGTTTTAGGAGTTAGGAGTGATGCATGAGCATCAACATTTTGTTTCGCCTTTTGGTGTTTCATTACGTTAGTTTTCATCATCTGGCATCGGTTAGAGCCTTCTCTGGGGTGTAACACCTCAAGCAGTAAAACTGACGTGTGGTGACGTCATCGTATCGAAGCTGTGGGCCCGTGATCAGCTCATTATCGAAATGTAACATGGATGTTGAGCTGATACGGATCACAGAGAAGGTACAATTAGACCACATTGCGAAAAAACATGGGGATCACACACACACACACACACACCACACACACACACACACACCCACACACACACAACACACACACATGTACGCACGCACCGCCACGCAAACACAGAAACACACACACACACACACACACACAACACACACACACCACACACACACACACACGCCACGGCACGCACGCACGCACGCAACACACTATGTGGTGAAGATCCGGACAGCAAGCCTCGATGTACTGGACGGTCCCATAAGCTAGGCAGCCTAGTGTAGGTGCGCTTGAACACACTTAGGTGAATAATGGTTTTGGAGTGTGGATTATTCCGTCCTTTAGGATGGTAAGATAATTTAAGGTATGGGTAAGCCCGCAAGGTAAGGGTAAGTAAGGGTAATGTAAGGGTAAGGTAAGGTAAGGTAAGGTAAGGTAAGGTAAGGTAGGTAGGTAAGGTAAGGTAAGGTAAGCTACGTTAAGCTAAGCTAAGCTAAGCTAGCCGCGCTAAGCTAAGGTGATATTATTTCTTTATAGCCCGTGTCGACCGCTTAGAGGAACTTCAGCAGGGATGATGGACGAGGACTGTATCCATATTTTGGGAACACAGGATAGCGCTTAGCGATAGGAAGCTCGCTGATGGCCTCCTGTCATCACTGTTAATCCTAAATCACAGCAGTTGTGACCTCCCACTCCCACGTGGATTGTTGTCCGCCTCACAGAGAAAGGCTGAGGGTTATCTTGTAAGCTACTGTTGCACGCTATTGTGTCAGCTAAAGGTCTACCAACTCATACTCAATTCACCTTGATTCAGCTATTGTGTGAGCTAACAGTCACTCCTCCATCTGTGCCTTTTACCTTAGCAGCTGCCTTAGAGAATGCGGGTGCATCTGAGTTGTAACACTGACACGATCTCAGTTATGGGACACGTGCTGGTGAGGGTAGGGGCTAGAGAGATACGTAGGAGTGATAGGGCTTTCACTTTGGGAGGTGGGTGGGATTCAACACATGGGAGACATGATATTTCGCGCCTGAGGGAGATGATGTGGGGAGGATAGCAAAAGGTGGGCCTCAAATATTCGCTGTAAATCATAAATGTTTGGGTTTTGGATATGTATGGCTAAAAAAAGGCGTGGAAGGGATTCCGAGTATTTTAACAGATTTTTTCAAGGAAAGGGTGATCTCGTGTAGATTTCAAGATTGGAGTTTCGATATTAGTAATAGTGAGACAGGTCTAACGTTTACAAAGCCTTTTGTACTATTCCTGATGTTAAAAACGTATTCATCAGTCAATTTAAGCAGGCATTTAATATAACACTGACCTACATTTAGACTTGGTATTTTCTGAAATCGCAGAACATCGTTATCGTTATATAACACACACAGCGATTTAAAATGCCCACTTTGTCTACAAGATTTAGAAACCTAGGTACATTTCGTTTTATGTTACCCCAGTTCGGGCGTTCTGTTTGACCCAAGGGCGCATAGTACATGTCGCTGAAATATTACAATATGCCAAGTCAGTTTAGATGCACATTGCTTATGTGAGGGTGTTACTACGCACGAAAACACAGTCAGGAATCTGTCAATCTATTACGTTTATAAAGTCCTTTAATGTTGTGATAATCTCTATTTCACAATGGTGTATCCTTCATGTCTTATATTTGTATCTTGCTCTTGCCTCTCCTATATCTCCTGTTTGGTCTTTGGTTTCGATTTTCTGTATTTTTCGATTTTGTATCGTTGCCCAGCTCACTACCCTCTCATCACTCGCTGCCCTTTCTTTCTGTCTTTCCCTCTTTCCCAAACTTGTCATTTGGTATGTGAAACTAACATCCGTGTGGGTATATTAAGCAGGTTTCACGTGTAGGTTTGCTTGTGTGCGAGCTGAGGGTTGGGTATGAGTGGTTGCGTGAAGAACGAGAAATTACGCTTGTGCAAATCCTTTGAAAAAATATTTACAAACAGTGAATACAAAAATTTGAAAACCATGTTTGAAGAAGGGATATGTTTGACCTGTACCATTTCTCTAGTTCTCTAGTTCTGGGATTCAGTTACAAAATATCTTGAGCTGAAAATCGACATACAATTAATTTATCATTTGACCTAGATTTTGATGTGGAATATCCTAAGCAGGATGTTTGATTATAGTCCCGATCACATGTATATTAACCGACAGGTATTATGCACCCTTTTCGCCTGCATTGAGATGCAAATATGACTTCAAGCGGAAGTGCAGAAACAAAACAACAACCAAACCAACAAACAACAACAACAACAACATAACTAAGAAAGGGAAGGGGCCCCGGAGAAAAAACACCCCAACCTAAAGAATATGCAATTCTTTCAACCAGAAGATTCAAGAGAAGGCATAGTTGTTCATATGTCTTCTCTCTCTCTCTCTCTCTCTCGCCTCTCTCTCTTCTCTATCTCCTCTCTCTCTCCTCTATCTCTCTCTCTTCTCTCTCATCTCTGATCTGAGCAGCAGAACAGGTTAGGGCCGAGAGAACGTGGTCTGGGAGAGCAGAAGAGACAGCAAGGGCTTAGGGTTAAAAGACGGGCTGGAAGTTGAAAGAACAGTTTAAAAAAAGCCCAGAGGTTGTTGAAGAAGGGACAGACTGGAGTTTGGAAAACCCAGATGTGGGTGAAGGAGACGAAGAAGAAGATGCTATTCTCTAACGTCGGAGCTTCCCCGAGACGGACCACGACGAGACCCCAGTTTCTGGAACCTGGAGCCAGAGTCCAACCAAGGTCGCAAACCACTCACGGCAGTGTCTGAAGAAAACTTGAAGAGACTTTTTTCAAGACCTGTGTGTGGTGCCGTTGAGCTGTTGTGGGGTGTGTGACAACCTGGCCATGTAAGAAGGGCCATTTTATTATGACCCGGGATTAGGAAGTATTGATCCTTTATGGTTTGATTATTGCATTTTTGTGTGGGG
>JADBJO010024946.1:0-10531 GCA_016801955.1 Conus betulinus
GATCAATTTGACAAAACCTGGTTTCCCTATTCCTCTATCATTTCCTAGCTTTATTGTGACTTGTGTTAAACAACTCTATATATGTACATATGGTCCCCAACTTTTGTTGTAATTACCCATCTTAACATTTTTCCCCCCTCTCTCTCAGCCTCTCGCGCCTGCCACCCCTGTTTTTTTTGTTTTTTTTTTTTCCTCGTTTCTGAGGCTACTCATTTCTGTGTGTGTGTGTGTGTGTGTGTGTGTGTGTGTGTGTGTGTGTGTGTGTGTGTGTGTTTATGCATATATATCCTGCATATAATTCAATTCATGTATGTTTGTGTGTGTGTCTGCGACTTTTTTTCTTTTTTTTTTTTTGTTTGTTTGTTTTTTTTTGTTTTTTGTTTGTTTTTATTTAGGGGGGGGGGGGGGGGGGCATGCATGTTTGTTCTTTTATTGTGTCTGACTTCTGTGTTTTTGTACAATAATTATGATTATTATCCAACATATACATGGTGTCAGTTAAGTCAACTCATTCTCCCATTCATTCCTTCAAATACATAGACCATCAAGATAAATGTCATAGGATACTTTCATTTGAACTCTTTATTATAACAACCAATATTTGTACGTACATGAATTTGTTATTAATGTGTTTTAAGTAAGCACTTTGCCAAATTTATGTTGAAGGATGAATGTGTGAGAAAACGAAGGAACTGTTGAGTGGAGGGATGCGAGAGGTGACATTAAAATGTTTCCCTTCTGTAACAGTTCTTTCTCTTCTCTGACATCATCGATTGCTATTATCTGCAACAACAAAAAATCTAGTTCTTTGTAAATCAGGATGGGGGACTGTGCATACGTATTTTTTGATACGTTACACTTTTTTTTTTTTAACTTTGTGTCCGATTTGTGATTAGGCCCATCCGAGTTTAAGTTTTTTGTGGACCCAGCATACAACAGATCAGGATGAATCTTGCATCTTATCACGTATATTACATTTTTTGTAGTACAAGTCAAGTGTTTCCTTATTTACCAAAGTCTTCCATCCCAAACTGATTTTATACTCTTAGTATTCTCCCATGTTTACACGTGTCACACCTCTTTGCCTGGCAAGTAAAATAACCTGGTTTTAATTTTGGTCCGTATTCTAGATTTCTCCTGGGGACAGTAGGTTTGTAAATTTCCCCTAAATTCCTACGGCGTCTGTCAGCAGATATTATTTTATTTTATTTTTTTATTAAAAACTTTTTTATTTTCTCTCTTATTTTCGGTTTAGAGCACAGTATTGATAAATGTCTCCTTATTATTTCTGATTTGGAGGGATACCTTGGATCATGATTGGTCACCAGGCTATCTTTTTGTCTTTTTTGGCTTGTTTTTCTTCTGTGAGTATTGTTTTCCTATTTCATTGGAGATTATACAATTTAAAATGAGACTGTTTACTTCTGTTTTTTTTTTAATTATTATTTTACTCCAAGTTTTTACCCCAGAAGTATATTTGGGAGGAGTGGTGACGAGGTGTGTGTGTGTGGTGTGTTGTGTGTGTGGTCTGTGTCTGTGTGTCTGTGTCTGTGTATCTCTGTGTCTGTGTCAGAAACAGTTTGAAAGGAAGAGAACCATTTACAGTGTCTCTTTCAAGCAATACCAGGGTGACAATCTCCTGTTAACAACATGCCGCTGACCAGTGCCAGACCCAGGAACGAAACCCCAGGGCGCTGGGCTGGCCTTCAGCGTACAAACACTGCTTCCTCTAGGCAGGCTGCACCACATGAATTAAAGCCCGAACCAAACCCCCCCGACCTCTCCTCGCCCTCCACCCCCCCCCCCCTCCCCTCCAGCCTTCTTGTTTCCCTGCTCACCCACCCCTGGCCCCACAGATGGCATTCTTTTTTCTCCCACCGCCCTTTCTTGTATTTGAGACCTACCCCGAGGCGACCCCCAGCTTTTCGTTTGCTACTAAGCACACGCAGCTTTGCGAAGAAAGGAGGCCCACCAAGTCTGGTATGAAAGGACCTGTGTGAAAAAAGAAGCAAACAGTTTCTTCGAATGTCCCTTGGAGTCTTCTGAGAGTCCCTTGAAGTCTTCTGAGTGTCCCTTGGAGTCTTGTGGGTGTCCCTTGAAACCTGTTGGTTGTTCCCTTGGAAGTCCTTCTTTGAGTGTCCCTAGCAGTCCTCTGAGTGTCCCTTGCAGTCTTCTGAGTGTTTCCTTGGAGACATGTGAGTGTCCCTTGCAGTTTTCTGAGTGTTCCTTGGAGACATGTGAGTGTCCCTTGCAGTTTTCGGAGTGTCCCTTGCAGTTTTCGGAGTGTCCCCTTGCAGTTTTCGGAGTGTCTTTTCCAGTCTTCTGAGTGTCTCTTTTAGTCTTTCTCAATGTCCCTCAGAGTCTCCTGAGTGTCATTTGAAGTCTCCTGAGTGTCCCTTGCAGTTTTGTGAGAGTCCCTTGGAACTTCTGAGTGTCCTTGGGGGACTTCTGGGTGTCCCTTGGAGTCTTCTGAGTGTCCCGTGGAGACTTTTGGGTGTTCCTTGGAGTCCTTTGAGTGTCCCTCGGAGATGTTTGTGTCCCTTGGAGTCTACTGGAGTGTCCCCTTGGAGTCTTGTGAGTGTCCCTTGGACGTCTGAGTGTCCCTTGAAGTCTTTTGAGTGTCCCTTGGAGTGGAGATTTTCTGTGTCCCTTGGAGTCTGTGAGTGTCCCTTGGAGTCTCATGAGTGTTCCTTGGAGACGTCTGAGGGTCCCTTGGAGACTTCTGAATGTCGCTTGCGGTCTTTTCTGAGTGTCCCTTGAAGTCTTCTGAGTATCCCTTGGAGACTTCTGAGTGTCCCTTATAGTCTTCTGATTGTTCTTGCAGATTGCTGAGTGTCCATGGAGTCTTCTGAATGTCCCTCGGAATCTTCGGAGTGTCATTTGAAGTCTTGTGAGTGTCCCTTGGAGTCATCTGAGTGATCCTAGGAGACTTCTGAGTGTCGTTTGGAGTCTTGTGAGTGTCTCTTAGAGACTTTTGTGTCCCTTGAAATATTGTGAGTGTCCCTTGGAGTCTTCTGAGTGTTCCTTACAGTCTGCTGAGTGTCCCTTGGAGACTTCTGAGTGTCCCTTGGATTCTTCTGAGTGTCCCTTGGAAACATCTGAGTGTCCCTTGGCGTCGTCTCTTGAAGTACAGAGGATGTGAAGGATGACCTTCTACATTACAGGCCCTATTTCTCTCACCACCCCACACCACCCCACCCCCCCGCACCACCTTGCCTCTCTGTGTGTTTTTCTTCCTTTCTTGTGTTTCCGTTCTTCTTTTTCTTCTTCTTCTTCTTTTTCTTCTTCTTCTTCTTCTTCTTCTTCTTCTTCTTCTTCTTCTTCTTCTTCATCTTCTCCTCCTCCTCCTTCACCACACACACCCACACAACAAACACCACACACACACACCACACACACACACACACACACACACACACACATGCACGCACGTACGCGCGCGCGCGTGGTTATGGACACAAAGAGAAACGGTTTCTCTAGAGTCTCTAACAAACGTGGTTTTAATTTAATCATTCAACAGAAGTAAAAGAGAATGATGAAATAAAAGACAGAAAGAGAAAGAAAAGAAGAAGTAAAGAACAGAAAAGAAGTAAAAAGCGAAGAGAAGACGGGATCAAAATAATCGGGGAGTGTGAACACGACGGGTGGGGGTTGTTAAGGAAGAAGAAAGAAGAACACCCTCCCCCCCCCCCCCCCTCGAAAGAATGTACAAAAAACGCAGAAGAGAGAGAGAGAGAGAGAGAGCGAGAGAGAGAGGAGAGAGCGAGAGAGAGAGAGAGAGAGACAAGAGAGAGAGAGAGAGAGAGAGACAGAGAGAGAGCGGGAGAGAGAGAGATAGCAAATTGTGTTGAGCTGGGATAGAGAGAAGAGTAGACAAGGGAGGGAGAAAGGCTGAAGGGAGGGCTTAGTGAAAAAGTGACCCCCAGAAGGATGGTGGGGGGCATTGACAAAGGAAACAAAGGAAATAGGAGAAAGGAAAATCCATTTAAAGTAATTTTAAAACAGTATAAGGAAATCAGTATCAGACA
Source organism: Conus betulinus (assembly GCA_016801955.1). NCBI lineage: Eukaryota > Metazoa > Mollusca > Gastropoda > Neogastropoda > Conidae > Conus > Conus betulinus. Next base: position 4,029 of record JADBJO010024946.1, read on the forward strand.
GACAAATGGACACAAAAATTGATAGGAAGGAAGGATAATGACATGAAGAGTAGGAAGAACGGAAGAAATTAGAGAGAGAGAGAAGAGAGAGAGAGAGTATAGACGGGAGAACGACGAACAGAGAGGAGAGACAGAGAGAGAGAGAGAGAGAGAGAGAGAGAGAGAGCAGAGAGGGCGGACCCAGAGGAGAGAGAGAGAAAGGAGAGAAAGAGAGAGAGGAGCGGGGACGGTCTCAATTCGCCTATCCAGCTCCTTAACAGAGAGACTGAGAGAGAGAGGGAGGGGGAGAGAGAGAGAGAGAGAGAGCAAGAGAGAGAGAGAGAGACAGACAGACAGACAGACAGACAGACAGACAGACAGAGACAGAGAGAGAGAGACCAGAGACAGAGAGAGGGAGAAAGACAGAGAGAGACAGAGAGAGGCAGAGAGAGAGAGACAGGAAGAGATACAAAAAAACCGATAGAGAGAGAGAGTCTTTTTATTGTCTAGGAGAGAGAGAGAGAGAGAGGGAGAGAGGAGGATGGGAGAGAGAGAGAGAGAGAGAGGGGATGAGAGAGAGAGAGGAGAGAGAGAGGACAGGCAGACAGACAGACAAGACAGAAGCCTCAATTCCCCTCACCCAGTCCCTTCCACAGGAATTCGGTGAAAAGAACCCCACGCCTCTTAATCGCATGCCCTCCAGACTCCTGTCAAATACAATGGCACCAAGGAGATTGTCGGGTATGTCAGCTATTTCCATCAGTCTGCTCTCGCGGAGACATGTGTGTGTAGGTGTGTGAATGTGTACGTATGTGTACGCACACGATTGTGCGTGTGTGGTGTGTGTGTGTGTGTGGTGTGTGCGTGCGTGCGTGCGTGCGTGCGTGCGTGCGCGTGCGTGCGTGCGTGCGTGCGTGCGTGTGTGTGTGTGTGTGTGTGTGTGTGTGTGTGTGTGTGTGTGTGTGTGTGTGTGTGCGTGCGTGCGTGCGTGCGCGCGTGCGTGTCTGCATGGAAAATACGTATACAAAGTATAATTGCCCTTAGGAATGGAGGGATGGTGTAATAGATAAAACACTCTTGTGGGAAGGAGGGTGTCAGTTCTGCTTCTTCAGTCACGTTTGGAGAATGTTTTTTTTTTTTTTTCCTTCTTTCATTACTCTGTGTGTGTGTGTGTGTGTGTGTGTGTGTGTGTGTGTGTGTGTGTGTGTGTGTGTGTGTGTGTGCAGTTTGGGTTTTTTTTTTTTTTTTTTTTTTTTTTTTTTTTTACGCTTTAGTAGTATTATGCTAGTCTAAGGAGCACTAATTTTTTTTGTTTAGTGTGTCACGTATTCATTATTGCAATAAACAGGGACTCTCTCTCTCTCTCTCTCTCTCTCTCTCTCTCTCTCTCTCTGTATATATATATATATATATATATATATATATATATATATATATATATATATCTTTCTCTATTTCTCTATCCATCTGAAAAGAACATGAAAGCTTGGCCTAGATGGCCTTACTTTTCGGATAGGAAGTGGAGCCACCATCAAAATCCATCTTAGTTAGCTTTAAAACACAGACGTGGCAAAAAATAAAGTGACGTTCCTAGATGTCCTTCCAATGACACCAGGGACCAAGCTTCCATGTGTGAACACACACGTCACGTTTTGGCATTGAGCAAGGTTCCATGTGTGAACACACACACGTCACGTTTGGCATTGAGCAAGGTTCCATGTGTGAACACACACACGCCACGTTTTGCCTTGACCAAGGTTCCATGTGTGAATACACACACGTCACGTTTTGCCTTGACCAAGGTTCCATGTGTGAATACACACACGTCACGTTTTGCATTGACCAAGGTTCCATGTGTGAACATACACGTCACGTTTTGCACCCACTTAAGGTTTCATCAACAACTTCCGGAAGTGATGACGACATCTGCCAGTGAATGGATGACAAGTACACACACTGAGCGCGCACTCTTTGTGAAAACAAACAAACAAAAAAAACAAAACAAGATTGCAAAGCATACTCCCAGTTTATGTTCCTGAAAAAACGTCACAATCAAACATGCGTCATAATGTATTTGACGTCACAATCAAACACGCGTCGTAATGTATTTCGTCACTGAGATATCCCATAAAGAAGAAAACCCGTTTTGGGCCGTTATAGCCGTTGGTGACGGCTATTCTGGGTAAAATAAAATATAGGGCATCATTCGTGACTCATAATAAACATACCTACAAATTTTCAGAAAGATCGGCCCAGAAGTTTTGTCTGGAGCGAGCGCAACACATTTTGACCACGGACAGACACACAGAGAGACAGACAGACACACAGACAGCATTTCTTCGTTCCCATTGGAAAGTATTCCCTCCACAGCCACAGCCCAGTCGGCCCCGCAGCAGCCCCGGCACAGGCAATCCACAGGAAGCAGTCAATGTCAAGTCGTCAAGAGGCAACCCACCGGAGGAGACACTGCACTGCTGCCGAGTCACTTCGGTGGTGTTCAGTGGCGCCTGTTCTGATCTAACATACGCAGGACACCACCTACTAAGCCCCCTACTGACGACAATAATTGCTTAGTCGCGGAGCCGGCGTGAGTGAGCTCTCCCTCTCCGGAGGGCGCCACCACGTCCGTCCAACGACAGCCCCCATGGACCCGCCGATACCGGTGACCCCGACGGAACCAAACCAAGACCACAGACGTAGAGAGGACATCGAAATTGAGGTCACCATAAGATCAGGGCATGAAGGGCCACAGAATTTGAGACTTTTTTTTTTAAATGCTGATCGATGAAAAAGGATGATTAAGATGATGCTACGGATTTCCATTTCGGTCTGAGACTACATGACAGGGCTGTACTCTACGCTTCCTTTCATAATATATCCTGGCGTCTACCAGGCCCGAGAAATACACGCACCTGCAGTGTTGGTCAGGAAAATTAAATGGATGAAACTCGACTGTGTGGTCCCAGTCTTCCCAACTGAGTACGAAGCAAACTCAACTCTGATTAGGAGCCGGTCGGGGCACACATGACTCTGATGGGATTAGAACCCACATGACTCTGATGGGATTAGAACCCACGACCTACCAGCCGGGAGCCTGCGGCGCTAACCACTTCGCCATGGCGGCTGGCGGGCGGCTCTATTAGTTTTAGTTCTTGTAAATAAAGGTAAAGGTCAGCAGGATAGCATGCAATAACTGTTTTTCCCTGCAAAAAAACTCACCAGCTGTGCCACAGGATCCTGGTTACCTGCAGAGGAAGTAGATCTTCCTACACACATGAAAAAAAAAATGGCTCTCTGGTTTATATGTATACAGATAAGCAGTAGAGTTGACCACTCGGACTCTAAGACATCTTTTTACCTCCCTTGCATCTTGGACTGGATCCTCCCTCCTTTGTTTCGTCAAACGTGTCCCCCCCCCCCAGGCAACAACACAAACCCCCAGGCAACAACACAAACTTTCCTTTGCTACTTCAGCACACGCACATTTGTCTAGGAGAGAAGACGAAACAAGTCTTGTGACAGAATAACTGTGAGAAAAGAAGAACAGGATCTATTCTGAATAATCTTTGTAGAGGTGTCCTGAGCTGCACAGGATGTAAAGGATGAAAAGTGCATGCAACGCACCATCGTTTCTCTCTTCCACTCTTTGCCTCTCTGTCTCGTTTTGCACTCTTACTTAGCTTTGTTTCCTCTTCTTTCTACCTCTTCTGCTTCTTCTTCTCTCTATCACGCACACGATACACACACACACACACACACACACACACACACACACACACACACACACACACACACACACACATTCATGGACAGAAGCACTGAACGTTGGTTTTTTGTTTGTTGTTTGTTTGTTTGTTTGTTTTTTGTTTTTGTTTTTTTTTTCCTGAGCACGCGACAAATGCATTGCTGATCTGATTATTCAAAGAAAAAAAAAAGACAGAATGAAGGAATAGAAGAAAAGAAAAAGAACTGAGAAAAAAGGGAAGGAAAACTAGAGGACTACCAGAAAGAAATAAAGGATGATCAAATAAGATGTGAGAGAAAAGAAAGAAGGGAACGAAGGTCAGGAAAAAAAAAAAAAAAAAACAAAACGAAAAACAAACAAAAGGAAAGAAAAGTACATTAAACAGAAAAAAAAAAGAAAAACAACAGACTCAAGGAAAACACGAGACTCACAGAAAGAATGAAAAGAATAGTGAAATCATCAAACATACTCAGAGACTGACAGAAGATTGGCAGGAAGGAATAAATAACGACATGCGGAGAAAAAAGAATGGACGCAGGTTTGAGAGAGAGAGAGAGAGAGAGAGAGAGAGAGAGAGAGAGAGAGAGAGAGAGAGAGAGAGAGAGAGAGAGAGAGAGATTCCAGAGAGATTCCACCCCCCACTCCCCGGCCCCAGTCATCAACCCCCCGCCTTCCACAAGAATTCGTTGAAAAAAAGCCCCATGCTTTCTGATCACATACCCTCCATACTTCTCTGGCACCAAGGAGATTTTCGAGCATGTCAACTATTCACATCAGTCCGCTTCGGCGAGTGTGTGTGTGTGTGTGTGTGTGTGTGTGTGTGTGTGTGTGTGTGTGTGCGTGCGTGCGTGCGTGCGTGCGTGCGTGCGTGCGTGCGTGCGTGCGTGCGTGTGTGTGTGTGTGTGTGTGTGTGAGAGAGAGAGAGAGAGAGAGAGAGAGAGAGAGAGAGAGACACAGAGAGAGACAGAGACAGACAGAGAGAGAGCACAAACGATCATGAGAGAGAGAGAGAGAGAGAGAGAGAGAGAGAGAGAGAGAGAGAGGGAGAGAGAGACTTGACACATGACACTTTGATATCTTATTGTCATTACCAAAGAGGTCTTTTGACACGGGGGGAGGGTAGCAGAACAATAACATTTTCCCCGTCGCTTGCCTTGCAAACACATAGTACACTTTTATTCCCAGTGGGTAACAAACTAAAGGTTAGCAAACACCAATAAAATTTTAACATCCTCGTATGTCCTCGCACACAGGAGTAATACAGTAACGTAAACAAACAAACAAATGAACAAAAACAAACAAAACAAAAACAAACAAGCCGGAAATTGTAAGACTGATTCGACCATCCACTCAATCAAATGATGAAATGGTATCTTACTGATCTCCTTCATATACGTTGAATAATAATATTCATTCATATATATCTTATAATGCATTATCTTAAATTTCACTGTCATTCATCTGTATAACACTCAATGCTTTCGCGATGAATTTCGCAACTGATTTGACCCAAGTTCGTCATCTGATGATAACACGCCAGCGACATTTTGTCTTTTCGCTATATCTAACTGTAAAAATGAACAATTTGTCTACACTTCATTATAAGCAGTACAGTGGAACAGAAAGTGTTCTTCGTCGTCAATAATGTGTTTAGATGCAGGACAAGGAAATTCTGTGGATGTTTCACATTCAAACCATCTTTTATTCGCATTAAAACCTAACGTTCTCAACCTGAATCTTGCTGTGCCATTTACCTGTTGAAGCATTTATATATATTTTTTTTTGTCAGAGAGAGAGAGAGAGAGAGAGAGAGAGAGAGAGAGAGAGAGAGAGAGAATTTCCAGAACTTAACAAACTTTTATATACAAGACATTTGTATCTTATCTCCTTTCTCTAATCTTCCTTCCCCCCCTCCCCCTCCCCACACACACACACTCATCCACCAACCACTATTCCCCACTCCGACACATATATCCATCACCTCCCACCAGTGGAAACTGTGCGCCCAAAGTGCATTAAGATTGTCCTTCAGGAATGCGGGGATGGTTTACCAGCTAAGCACTCCTGTGGGGACAGAAGTGTGAAGTTTGCGTTTTAAGTCACGTCGGGAGCATGTTTATTGGTTGCCGATGACATATACACTATATGTACGCGTTCCCTCGTTCTCATTTCAAGTTGTTGCAGTTCTGTGTGTTTTCTCCTCTGTTGAGTCTTCTTCTTCTTCTTCTTCTCTTCTTCTTCTTCTTCTTCTTCTTCTTCTTTCTTCTTCTCTCTTCTTCTGTCTCTGTCTCTCTGTCTCTCTCTCTCTCTGTCTCTCTCTCTCTCTCTCTCTCTCTCTCTCTGTCACACACACACACACACACACACACACCACACACACACACACACACACACACACACACACACACACACACACACACACACACACACGTTCGTGGACACAGATACAAAAGGTTCTTAAGAGCCCTCGACAAACATTGGCGTTAATCTAACTATTCAGTAGAGGAAAGTGCGAATGAATAACAAACAGAAAAAAAAGAAGAAAAAAAAAAGAAAAGAAGGGAAGACTGAATGAAGGAAATAAAGGAGTGAATGAGAGAGGAAACATGGATGCATGCCAATGAAGAATAAACAAAAAACAAAAACTGAAAGAACGTTAAAAAGGGAGGGGGGGGGGGGGGCGAGTGTGTGGTGTGTGTGTGTGGGGGGGGGGGGGGGGGGGGGGGAGGGGGGACACAGAGAAAGCAGGGAAACGAAAAAAACAAACAACGAGATTCGC
>JADBJO010024946.1:13975-24461 GCA_016801955.1 Conus betulinus
TTCTGGCTCGACAAAATTCCTTCTTCCCTACCCACGCATTTGATATACAAACAAGCCTAGCTAAACTCTTGACCACATGTCTGGAACTCACTTCCACTGAATCTACAAAAATATGAATACTTTAAAACTTTTCAAGGAACATTGCATAAACATTTTATGTCTCAGTAATTTAATTAGTCGTTTAAAGTGATTAGCATCCATTCACAAAGTCTTCAGTGAACCACACTTTGAATATATCGTCTAAACATAAAACCTACTCCATTAAAATCGCTTATCCCCACTCCCACTCTGTCTACCATCCCTCTTCTCCTCCCCCTACCCTACCATTCTCTCTTCCCCACCCTCTGTAGTTTTGTTTGTTTGTAAAGTTTCCTTCTGTTTCACCATCCCCCATCTCATTAGTACTTTGATGAATAGTTTGCTTATCATTGTAGAAGTAAATTACAATGTTGCTATGCTGAATTGTCAGTATGAATGCTATGTGTTGAAATAATGTATGCATGACAAGTGCAGATTGTAAGACTAGGCTTTGGCCTAAAATCTCCATCCCCGTGTATTAAAGATCAATCAATCAATCAATCAATCTATCTCTCTCTTTCACACACACACACACACACACACACACACACACACACACACACACACACACACACACACGCACGTACACACGCACACACACATACACATTTACATGCATGCATACAGAGAGAGAGAGAGAGAGAGAGAGAGAGTGTGACGAGAGTTGGGGGTGGGTAGGTGTGTCCTCTATGGGAAGGACTTTGAATATTTTCTCTATGAGAATTATGTTAAAATTTCACCTCCATCCTCTCTCTAACTAGTGGTGGAAGGAACAGCTTTCCAGTACTAGTCATTGAAAGAAATTTTCATTTTTTCCCAGGACTGTTTAAAATACTCAATAGTCTTAGAAGTACTTGACACAAGTTCAGTGCAATTTCACACATCAACTTTACTAGCTTACACACAGGTAGGTAGTTAAAGTTAGTTTACAATAGGCATGTCAATTTTTTTGCACTTTAGCACATCAACTTCACTTGCTTACACCTGGGAAAGTAGTTGAAATTAGTCATAATGGACCAGTCTGTCCTATAGGCTGATTTGTGGTTCTCACTGTTTCATCATTAAGTGACAGAAAGTTCTGAATGAGTTGAGTTGTCAAGTGAAGTCCACATGGAATAATGGGACTTACCTAAAGTCAGAGAGGATAGTTGATCTCTCTCTTGTGACTAATGACTGATCCTGCTGTGTAGACCTGTTGCTGTAGTGCTAGGCTGTAGTGTGTCTTCACAAACCTGTCCTGCCCAGTGTGTTTAGCATAGCCATGGTATGTAGCATAGCCACGGTCTGTAGCATAGCCACCGTATGTAGTGTAGTCCCAGGTCTGTGATAAGAGAACCTGGTCTGTAGTTAAGTAGCTGAAAGTCTGGCTTGTCGAGTTCACACCTTTGCCCTCTACCTTTCAAAAGAGGTTTGAGAACTCAGCCAACAAAGGATTACTCTAATGCAGAGTTTCTACTATAATTATCAATCTCCACTTTTTTTAGAGGGTGAGTGGAGCTTACATAAGGGTAGGAGACAGTAATACAATGCTAAACAATTCCAGTCAAATAATTCTTCAATGTTTCTTATGAGTTAAAGTACATCAACTTGGAATACACTTAGCCCAAGTACAAATGTGGTGTAGACTTAAAGTCATACACTACAAAGCATTCCAACAATCACCAGTATTCATAAATTAACATAGCAGTTTTCACCTAGTACAGCATACTGTTTTTCTGATCAAAGTTTATCATTCGGTTATCATCTTGACAGACAGAACTGCAAACTGGCAAAAGTCAGACGGTACTCAAAGAATAGTGGTCAGATTGTTAACAAAGAATCTTAACCACATGGTGATAGCTCTTACCACATTGTGGCAAGTAAACTACTACAACAAAATAATCATTCATCATTTTGATAAATGTCACCAAGTACTGGCATGATATTACACTGCTAAACCACATGGCATACATACAATCAATGCATAGATTAAAAAGCGCAGAAACATAGTTTCAACTTACATTTCTGGGAGAATAGTGAAACTTAGACTCGGATATAGAGTAAAACAAGATAAGCATTCACTCTCTCTGGGTTCCTCTTCTGTCTTTCATGCTTCGCACACAGATGGGCAACATTGTTAGATGCGATGTAAATTTCTCTAAGTCAAGCCGCCACATTAGGGGGTGGGGGGGGGGGGGGGGGTGGAGTTGAGAGGGGAGAGTGGGCATAGATTTGAATATTCTGCCGTTTGTGTTTGTACAGTTTGTTTAAGAGGGTGGTTGGGACCCATCGGGGGGGGGGGGGGGGGGGGGGGGGTGGGGGGGGGGGGGGGGGGGGGGGGGGGGTAAAGATGGGCAACAATGTTAGATGCGATGTAAATTTCTTTAAGTCAAGCCGCCACATTAGGGGGGGGGGGGGGGGGAGTTGAGAGGGGAGAGAGTGGGCATAGATTTGAATATTCTGCCGTTTGTGTTTGTACAGTTTGTTTAAGAGGGTGGTTGGGACCCATCGGGTGGAGCTGTCTAGTGATTCGTCACAGTGATTCAGAGGAATCGGAAAGGAAACCTGACACGCACTCACACCCATCTCCACGATTTAAAAGGAAAAGTAGATGTAGGGTAGATCATCTGACCATGAATGTTGATCTGCATGTCACTGGCCACACCCTCACAACCTGTGCTCCGGCAGGTGACAGAGAGAGAGAGAGAGAGAGAGAGAGAGAGAGAGAGAGAGAGAGAGAGAGAGAGAGATCAGCACGTGCTGACAATATGGACACTGGAGTTCAGAGGTCTTCTGTCTTCTGTGGACCCCAGTCTGTCGCTTCCCCTTCCCCTCCTGCCCCCTAACTCTCTCCCCCTTTCCAATTCTTTCCAAAAGAATAAAACGACAGTGAGATAGTCAAAAAGAGGGGAAGACGGGGGGGGGGGGGGGGGGGGGGGGGGGGGCGTCACACAGTCTGTGACAAGGAGTGGTGATTAAAGCTTGGTCCTGACACAACGCAACACTGCTGGACATCAGCCCAATTCCTGCTGTGCAGCAACGCAGCACAGCACTGAACCAAGTATGTGCTCTGTACCATGCAATCTGTTACAGTGACAGTGAGAACCGGAGAGAAAGACACAATGGGAATGACATTCCAACAGACAGACAGGAGAATGACATACCAATAGAAAGACAGACTGACAATACAGTCCAACACAGTCACGAGTCACCAGACCATGCCGTGCGTGGATAATGAAAAGACGAAGGCTGTCGGATCAACGACAAGCAATTAACGGCGACACATCAACTCCTGCGAGACTTTTACAGGCCTGACCGATCAATGCCTACGAACTGACGCCACTGCCCGTCCTTGTCACAATGCTGAAGGTACACAGCGACGGCAACCACTGCTAAAGGGGAGGGCGGGAGAGGAGGGGGGCAGAAAGAGGATGTGGTTGTGGTGAAGGGATAGTTCACGCAGTGCTTGACATCCAACAAATGGTGATGTTGTGTTACAGATGAATGGCCAGCTGTCCGTTTGTTGCAGGACGCTTCAAGCATTTTCTGACGCGGGGGGGGGGGGGGGGGGGGGGGGGGGGGACCGTGTCATAATAATGTATGTCATGTGTGTGTGTGTGTGCGTGTGTGCCCGCGCGCGCGCGCGCGCGCGTGTGTGTGTGTGTGTGTGTGTGTGTGTGTGTGTGGTGTGTGTGTGTTCACAAATTCACAAGCCATAAAAAGAACCGTTAGAGTGGTTCAAGGGCCAAAGATCAGACTACTCAGCTGGGAGCTGGCTGGCAGACATAAATTCCAGCCACTTTGTTGGTGGCATTTTGACGGTCTGAAAACCTTTGTCCAGCTTGCGGTACATAGGTACTGATTCAGTTCTGCTACGTTCAGGGGCAACAGGAGAGGCTGGGATGGACTCCCGTCTTCCATAACACCAGGTCGTGCTCCATACGGGGAACGCCTCACAGCAACAGGGGGAAATAGAAAGGAAGACAACAAAAGTTTTAAAAAAAAAAAACAACAACAAGGAAAACGACCCGTAAAACGCTTTACAATCATGCTTCTTAGCGCAACGAATCTTCCTTGCTGATGCAGAAACATGAACAATCTTCTGCAAAACAATATCAGGGGTAGAAAAAAAAACAATACAACACACACACCACACACACACCACACACACACACACACACACACGCACACACACACCAATTCCTTAACCATTGATAAAGATAAAGGGCCACAGCCTAACGCTCAGAGCACTCTCCTATGGACACTACAGGGGCCCATAGTCTAACAGTCAGAGCGCTCTCCTATGGACAATACAGGGGCCGTAGTCTAACAGTCAGAAGCTCTTCTATGGAGACTTCAGGGGCCGTGGTCTAACGCTCAGAGCACTCTCCTATGGACACTACAAGGGCCGTTGTCTAACGCTCAGAGCGTTCTCCTATAGACACTACAGGGGCCAATAGTCTAACGGTCGGGGCGCTCTCCTATGAAACACTACAGGGGCCCGTAGTCTAACGCTCAGAGCGCTCTCCTATGGACCACTACAGAGGCCATTGTCTAAAGCTCAGAGTACGCTCCTATGGACATTACAGGGGCCCGTAGTCTAACGTTCAGAGCGACACTACAGGGGCCTATGGACACTACAGGGGGCCCGTAGTCTAACATTCAGAGCGTTCTCCTACGGACACTACAGGGGCCTGTAGTCTAACGGTCAGAGCGCTATCCTATGGACACTACAGGGGCCGTAGTCTAATGCTTAGAGTGCTCTTCTATGGACACTACAAGGGCCGTAGTCTATTGCTCAGAGCGCTCTCCTATGGACACTACAGGGGGCCGTCAGAGCACTATTGCTCAGAGCGCTCTCTCCTATGGACCACTACAGGGGCCGTAGTCTATTGCTCAGAGCGCTCTCCTATGGACACTACAAGGGGCCGTTAGTCTAACGCTCAGAGCACTCTCCTATGGACACTAACTACGGGGCTGTTTGTCTTCCTAGGACACTAAAACGTTCAGAGTACTCTCCTATGGACACTACAGGGGCCGATAGTCTAACGCTCAAAGCGCTCTCCTATGGAGCGCACTACAGGGGACCCATAGTCTAAACGCTCAGAGCGCTCTCCTATGGACACTACAGGGGCCATTGTCTTAAGCTCAGAGTACTCTCCTATGGACACTACAGGGGCCTGTAGTCTACAAACGTCTCGAGTACTCTCCTATGGACACTACAGGGGCCCGTAGTCTAACGCTCAGAGCGCTCTCCTATGGACACTACAGGGGCCGTAGACTAACGCTCAGAGCGCTCTCCTATGGAGACTACAGGGGCCATTGTCTAATGCTCAGACCGCTATCCTATAGGGACAACTACAGGGGCCCATAGTTCTAACGCTCAGAGCGTTCTCCTATGGACACTACAGGGGCCCGTAGTCTAACATTCAGAAGCTCATATGGACCTATGGACGTAGTTACAGTAAGGGCCGTAGTCTAACGGTCAACGATTCAGAGCGCTTTCCTATGGACACTACAGGGGCCCGTAGTCTAACGAGCGCTTCTCAGAGCGCTCTCCTATGCTGGAGCGCTCTCCTATGGACCACTACAGGGCCGTAGTCTAATGCTCAGAGCGATTGCTCTCTCCTATGGACACTACAGGGGCCCGTAGTCTATTGCTCAGAGCGCTCTCCTATGGACACTACAGGGGCCGTAGTCTAATGCTCAGAGCGCTCTCCTATGGACACTACAAGGGCCGTAGTCTATTGCTCAGAGCGCTTCTCCTATGGACACTACAGGGGCCCTTGGTCTAAAACGCTCAGAGCGCTCTCCTATGGACATACAGGGGCCGTTGTATAACGCTCAGAGCGCTCATCCTATGGAGACTACAGGGGCCATAGTCTAACGCTCAGAGCGCTCTCCTGGGACACTACAGGGACCGTAGTCTAACGCTCAGAGAGCTCTCCTACGGAGCTAACTGTCGTCAGTTCCAAGCACGGCCTGGGTTCGGACTTGTTTTTTTTTTTCGGAAAAAACACCCCGTCTCTGATATTACTTACTGTCCTTTCCTGGTGGGGATAACTGCTCTTGTCAGAATACCGAACTGCTCTTGTCAGTATACCGAACTGCTCTTGTCAGAATACCAAACCTGCTCTTGTCAGAATACCGACTTTCATACATTGGCAATGTCACAGCAGCATCATCGTCTCATCCTGACATGGCCACTCCCCCCTGGCAAAAATCACAAAAAGTACTGCTAACATTATCCTATTATCACTGTTGGATCTCTCTTAAGATAAAATGCAACGCGTGTGCGCTGCGCGCGTGCGCGCGCCACACGTGTGTCGTGTGTGTGTCGTGTGTTGTGTGTGTGGTGTGTGTGTGTGTGTGTGTGTGTGTGTAGAAGTGGTTGTGCGTGTGTGCGGTGTGCGTGCATGCGTCGCGCGTGCTGCGTGCGTGCGGTTACCGTGCGTGAGTGCGTGCGTGTGCGTGCGTGCGTGCGTGCGCTGCGTGCGTGTGTGTGGATGGTGTGTGTGTGTGTGTATGATGTTGAGTGTGTATGCATGTGCGTATGTGGTGTGTGTGTGTGTGGTGTGTGTGTGGTGTGTGTGTGAGGTGTGGTGTGTGTGTGTGTGTGTGGTGTGTGTGTGTGTGTGGTGTAGTGTGTGTGTGTGTATCTATGCGTGCGTGCGTGCGTGCGTGCGTGTGCGTGTGTGTGTGTGTGTGTGTGTAGGTAGGCGTTTTCCCGATTGCTCCATACTGTCCGCCCTTCCCATCCTGCTCTTTTCTACAACCTCTCCTACCTCCCCTTTTATTTCTTTATTACTTATTGATATAGTGATTAATTCATTTTCTATCTATTTATTTGTCCTTTTTGTATATTATGTTGTTGTCTGTGGTTCATACCCTTATGTGCGCTTATTAATACATGCTTCTCTGCCAAGCCTTTGCACTAAAACTCTGTGCCACTCTGTGCATGGTGTGTGTGTGTGTGTGTGTGTGTGTGGTGTGGTGTGTGTGTGTGTGTGTGTGTGTGTGTGGTGTGCGTGCGTGCGTGTGTGCGAGCGCGCGTGCATGCGTGAGTGTGTGCGTCGTGTGTGAATCATGTGATCCCATAATCCTGTGTCCTTTACTGCGTGTTTGAACTTAGCAAGGACAGATCGGAAGAACAGGCTGTGCCTAAAATCTTACCCCTTGACCGAATCCAGTTCCTGCGTTGAAAGTTCTTCGGCCACTATGGCCGACCCGCCGTGGGGAAGGATTCCATGGGAATGAAAACTCTGTCTGTGAGTTCTCTGGCCACTCTGGACTGGCCGACCAGAAAAAACCTCCCGTGGGACAGAATTCTATGGGAATGAAAAAACTCTGTCTGTGAGTTGGTCTGGCCACTATGTCTGACCATGACCGTCCGCGTGGGGCAGGATTTTATGGGGAATGGAAAACTCTGTCTGTGAGTGCTCTGGCTATTCTGGCTCACCAGCCGTGGGGCAGGATTCTATGGGAATGGAAAACTCTGTGACCACTCTGGCCGACCAGCCGTGGGGCATGATTCTACGGGAATGGAAAACTCTGTCTGTGCACCCAACATAAAAGGGGTATCTGATTCAGTTCAGGGTAGGCTGAAGGCGGTGCCCTAGGCACCATGTACCTCTGACAATCCACTGCTTTGACGGCCCACATGCCCTGAAACTGATCAAAAAGACAGTCTACACCAACAGAGATGTAATTACTGTCTACACCAAAAGAGATGTAAATACTGAGAACACCATGGGAAAAAAAGCCGATGTTCAGATAACTGAAACTTTCTTTTAGTAGTAGTAGTTAGTATAGTATATAGTAGTAGTTCGTAGTAGTAGTAGTAGTATAGAGCAGCAGCAGCAGCAGAATGTTTTTTGCATTGTGCCAATTTGAAATGACCAAAACAAGGCGGCTTGAAAGACCAAACCCTGCCTCACTGGGGACAAAGGTCGTGTTATGAATTAAACTGGTTTGGAAACAACGCCAACGGGAATTTATTCGATTCTTGCAATAGAAAGAAACAGAGCTTGGCCAAAATATCAAAGAATGTGGAAGTTATCCAGTAATTGAAAAACATCCACCTGAAATCAACGGTTTAATAACACGGTATAATATTATGCTGTCTCATACAGCACGTAAGGATATCTACAAAACAAACAGCACAAAACGCAGCAGTTCATCCCATTCGGCACAGTCCCTTCCTGGAATCGTTGGTTTTCCGTTTCAAATTATACCAGGACCTCAATGCCATCTAGGCCTGCGTACATATCACGTTTGGGTTCACGTCGTTTCATGTTGACGACAGGGTCAGCGTAAAAAACCACACCAAGCAATACTGCCATGGCAAATAGACACTGGTCACTGCCGGCCTACTTGACCACCACCTCCTCTTTCAGTTAGGATTGTCCTAAAGGAGGCGACTGCACGCCAAACCTGAACAAATTCTTTCCAATTCAAACTTCGTATACTACCCACAAACTGTATACTACCAACATCCCAAATCTCTCTCTCTCTCTCTCGCCTCCTGCTCTCTCTCTCGTCTCTCCCGCTCGCTCTCTTTCTCTCCTTCCTCTCTCTCTCTCTCTCTCCTCATCTAACTGCCTCCGACTCTCTCTCTCCCTATTATCTTTTTGCAAACATTTTAAAAAAAAAAACTTGGATCCAGGTAACTCAATCAAAATTCCCCTTCTAGCTGT
The DNA here is from genome assembly GCA_016801955.1 of Conus betulinus. Taxonomy (NCBI): domain Eukaryota; kingdom Metazoa; phylum Mollusca; class Gastropoda; order Neogastropoda; family Conidae; genus Conus; species Conus betulinus. The sequence continues at coordinate 22,729 of JADBJO010024946.1, forward strand.
AAATGTCGAAGGAATGCACATAGCGCAATTAAAGAATAAAAATCCATTGGGTCCGATAACATACACCGCATTTCTTCTCAAACTCGCTCTACCTACATTGTTGAGTCTCCTTACATACATACATACCATAATTTAATCCATTGAAACTAATGTTTTCCCGTCAGTCGTTCAAAACGTCCCCCAAAGTGATCCCCCTTCCAAATTCAAATGATTTTGTCGGATCCAAATAATTTCAGACCTATATCCTTACTATCGATTCTACCAAACCCTTGAAAGACACATCCACACCACACACGTATCTCACGTTCATGAAGAAAAACAAAACTATCTTCACCCACTCCAATCTGCTTTTTCCGATCTAATCATTCCGATCCTAATCAGGACAACGACACAGCATTATCACGAATGTGTGACTCATGGCTTTCAAATATGAACCCAATCACAACAATGACAGGGGTTGTGTCTTTCTTGACTTCAAAAGGCGTTTTGATATTGTTGATCACTCCATTCTTCTAAAAGAAACTATCTGTCAACTTGAACCCAATACCCGACAATCTCAATTATTCCAATCATACTTGAACGATAGGACTGCAGAGTAGTGCTTGATGGCAAAACCCTCCGCTTCAAGACTTTGTCAGACATGGAGTCCCACAGGCTCAGTACTAGGCCCCCCTACTATTCTGCATTTTTCAATCAATCATTTACCATTGTCCATATCAGATGACAAAGGTCACGGACAGATTTATTTGCTGATGACGTTGTCACTCCAAACGAATGGTATGATCTACAGACAATAGAAACTTCTCTCCAGGAAAGTCCTAAAACGACGTGTCAGACTGGTGTGTCATTCACAAACCCAATGGTCATACACCCAGCCAAAAACCAAATCTATGATTATAGCTACCCGCCAAAAACACCAGTTTGACTCCTCTTTCCTAAAACTTCAGTTGAATGGCACTTCTATCGAGCAGGTAGAAATGAGCATCGTGTTTTTAGGGTAACGATAGATAAAGACTTGAAATGGCAATCTCATCTCAATAACGGTATGCAAGGTAGTCTCAAAACACCTTTTCCTGTTTATCTCAAATCAATTAAAGCGCTACGTCAACAGTAACGTGCTTAAAACCTTTTCTTTTCAATGCCCACATAATGTTCACGACGTATCTGTTAAATTACGCTTCAACAGTGTGGACGGAAGTAGTGACGTCCACAAAAAAGGCTGATTCTCTCTCATAGACGTGCAGCAAAGCTACTCCATCCAGCTGTAATCTCTAACAACAGACGAAAAAACTAAAAGCGCTGAACATACTTTCCTCTGAATAGGCAATTGGAATTCAACAAGGCATCATTTGATGTTTACAATCTTGACAGATACTATGCCATGTTATATCAATGCCTTTTTACAAGATCGAACAGCTTTTGTTTTCTGGCTCGACGAAATTCCTTCTCACCTTTCCCTACCCACGCATTGATCTATACAAAACAAGCCTAGCTTACTCTGGACCATATGTCTGGAACTCACTTCCACCGAATCTACAAAACATGAATACTTTAAAACTTTTCAAGGAACATTTGCATAAACATTTTATGTCTCAGTAATTAAATTATTCGATTACAATGATTAGCGCCCATTCGCAAAGTCTTCTGTGAACCATACTTTGAATAAATCGTCTAAACATATAAAACCCTACTCCGTTAAAATCGCTCATCCCCACTCCCCCACTCTGTCTACC
>JADBJO010024947.1:0-24459 GCA_016801955.1 Conus betulinus
GAGAGAGAGAGAGAGAGAGAGAGAACGAGAGAAGAGAGAGAAAAATTGTTTTCTTAACTTCACAATGGATATTCGCCTGTTTGTGACATGAATTCGCGCCTTTAAAACAATTATTCCCATTGTTTTTGTACCATACTTGTAATGGGATACGGGGTTTGAAAATGGCTGTAGCAAATAACAACATGATTTAACCAGAACAGAATAATGCCGCATTATAAAAAAATGCTTGGTCCCACCCAAATAAGTCCTCCAACGTTTGTTTGACCTTTTTGGAAAGAAGTCTTTGTTACACATTTTTTTCAAGCCTTGTGTATCATTCATTTGGGTTTTTATTGTTAAATTTTTTTTCTCAGTTGATTTTCCAGTTTTTTTTTCAAGGTTGATTAAAAAAACATTTTATGTCCGGGGAAACACTTTGCTCTATGTTAGTTCACTGAAATTCATAGTGTTTTTGGATCAATAACACCAATAAGACTGAAGGCAGGGATAATTATGCACTTAAAATCAAATTCAGTTATTAGTGAAATGGTTCAGATTTTCAATGATCAGACATTCTTTATGAATTAAATTCATTTATTGTTTGCCCTACATCACTGAATGCCTTGACAGTGGTCCACATCATGTGTGTGTAATGCTAGTTTTATTTTGTTGACAGATGGTACAGACAGTAAATTTGGATCACACCGTTTGTTAATATCACATACTGAGTTATTTGTTATTCTCCTTTTTCCTTTTTTTTTGGTTTAGAGTCTGCTTACACACTCAGCTGTTGGTTTTGGTTTTGACTGTATCACTTTCGCTGCTGGCTTTGTTTTGGTTATGTGTTCACCCTGGCTTGCTGCTTTGTTTCCTGACTGTTTCTTTCCAGAAATCACCATGCCTTTGGTTATCCAGTAGGTAAATTGTGACCACTACGTTTTAAAAACTTGTTGCTTTGGTTTGTGACAACCGGTGACAGTTATATCGCGATTGTCTTGCTACAGAATTGTTTGCTATGTTTTGACTTCTTACAATCAGGACCGTTAGACTTTGTTTTTCGGTCAGCTCACACTTAGTCTGTTATTATCTTAGGCGCACCAGGCTTAGGCTGGTGCCTTCATTTTGACGAGCGTCACTTACGAATTTTGCTTTGTTATGGCAACCAGCCACAATCTGTTTCTTTGACAGAGAGACTCTAATTTTTGTCTTTTTGGAGAGTTTACAAGTAATAGTGGTCCTCGTTTGGACGGTTTTACAATCAAAGCTACTGCTTTGTTTTTTTTTTGACAGCCATACCAGTAAGGTGGTAAAGCTACTACATATTAGCCATTGCTTGTGTGTTTTATTGCTATACGACCCAGGCTGTTGTCCTTTGGTTTTTTTGGACAGTAACTGAAATCGCTGATTGTTTTTGTGTTTTGACAAACGTGTTTGCTATTTGGGTTTTTGGACAACCGCTTTACCTGTTGCTTGCCTTTTCGTTTAAACGCTACACCACTGACTTGTCGGTTTTTACTACTACTACTATACTTAATTGTCCGGTTTTTTACTACTCCTACTACTTACTACTGAACTCAATTGTCGGTTTGTTGTTACTACTGCTACATGAACTCGTATGATGGTTTGTTTTGATGGCCACACTTCTGTTTTGTAACTTGTGATTAGTACACTTTGCTGAGGTTGTTTGCCACTTTTGACAGTTAAACTGAACTGTTACTTTGTTTGTTCAATTTTTGATTGCTGCTCTGTTTTTGACAGCTACAGTTGTTACCAACACACAACCTCCCTGTGATGTTTTGTGACACTACGCGATGATGTTTGTGACACTACGCTGATGTGTTTGTGACACAACGCTATGTTAGTGACACCATGTTGATGTTTTGTCCACAAACCACCTTGATGATTGTCACGGGCCCACGCTGATGATTTGTCACGCCACGCCTGATGTTTAAAAAAATAAACGCTGATGTTAGTGACAGCACGATTGGAATGTTTGTTACACCACGGTGCATGTTTGTTTACACCACGGTGATGTTTGTTTTTTCCATCACGATGAGGTTTGTTACACCACCACAACCACGGTAACGGGTTTGTTACATTCACGATGAGGTTTTGTTACATCACGATGAGGTTTGTTACATCAGCGATTTTTGAGGTTTGTTTACACCACGCTGATGTTTTATGACAGGCACGATGATGTTTTTGTTTACAAAGCACCACGGGTGATGTGTGGTTTACACACCACGGTGAGGTTGTTTTACATCACGAATTGGAGGTTTTGTTACATCACGACGTAGGTTTTTGTTTACACCACGCTGTGGAATGGAGTGACAGCACGATTTGAATGTTTGTTACACCACGGTGAGTTTTTGTTTTACATCACGGGTGAGGTTTGTTACATCACGCTTGATGGGTTTGTTAACACCGACGATTTTATGTTTGTTTTAACACCACGATGATTTGTTTTTGGTCAAACCACGCTGATGTTTGTTATACACCACGATGATGTTACAACACACGAATGATTGTATTAACCAACCACGATTGAGGTTTTTACACCACGACCGATGATGTTACACACCACTAATGAGTGTTTACAAACACACGATGATGTTTTTGTTAACACCACGATGATTTTGTTACCAAAACCACGATGATTGTTACACACATCCACGATGATGTTTTGCTTACACCACGATGCTGATTGTTTACACCACGCTGATTGTACACAACCACACGATGAATTGTTTAGTTATTTGGTTACAAACCACGCCCTTGATGGTTTTTTGTGTTTTCACCTTTTTACACCAGGCTCACTGCTGTTGGGTTTTTCCCTTGATTGTCCACACTTTTTGGTAAATTGATTTTGGTTTGCATGCCAAACGCTTAGTACTAGATTGTTTTGAACAGTTTACTTACTAGTTTGTTGGCTCTTGTTTTGACATAAACTGGTTATTATTCGCTTCCAGTTTTGGGTTTTTGATTTGTCACCACTTTTGGTATTGATTTGTGTTTTTGGATGCATGACTCTTTAGCTACTTTAGATTGTTTTTTTGGGTTTGACAGTTACACACTTAAGTTGTTGCCTTTTGTTTTGACCTAGCCTTGGTTTTAATTTTTTCCGCTTCCCAGTTGGGTGGTTTGAATTGTCACACTTTGGTATTGATTTTTGTTTTGAATGCATACGCACTTTAGTTAAAAAAAAAAAAAAAAAAAAAAAAACTTAGAATTGTTTTGACAGTTACACTTTATTGTGTTGCTTTGTTTTGTAGCTGGTTTATTTTTTCGCTTTCCAGTCTGTTTTTGTTTTTGATTGCTACAACTTCCGCCTGCAAGCTTGTTTTGTTGGCTGGTTTCAGCATATGACGTGTGGTTTGTTTTTGTTTTGACTTCAACACTGAGTTTTTGTGTTTTGTTTTGACTTGCTACTCTTGACTCTTGACTGCTTTTTGTATAATTTTTCGGTGCTTGCAAGCTTTTGATTACTTCCGTTTTTTGGGTTTGACACATCTCAGCTTTGGGCCATTTGCCATTGTTTTGAAAGAATTATCCCGCTCATTTCCTTTTTTTTGACAAGAAGACAATTATCTGAAGCTTTGCTTTGGGGCAGCAACAGTTTTGCTGCTGTTTTGTTGAGAACGGCTCTCTTGCTTTTTATCTTTGAGAATGACACTTAGCTGTTGCTTCATTTTTTGAAAACTACACTACGAATGCTTTGTTTTGACAGAAGCTACTCCTTAGGCACTGCTTTGTGTTTTTACAGCTACACTTAGCTGTTTGTTTGTGTGTCACGTGGTACCTCCGGATTTCCGGTTTATTTTGACTGCCACACTTTGTTTTTGTTGTTTGTTTTTGCCTGTTTACACTTTGCTGTTGGGGTATGGTTTGACTGGTACGGCCTGATTTGCGGTTTATTTTTGACTGCCACACTTTGTTTGTTTTTGTTGTTTGTTTTGCCTGTTTTTTTACACTTGCTGTTGGTATGGTGACTGGGTACGGCCTGATTTTGGCGGTTTATTTTGACGGGGGGGGGGGGGGGCCCACACTTTGTTTTGTTTGTTTTTTTTTGCCTGTTACACTTTGCTGTTGGGTATGGTTGACTGGTACTCCTGGAATATTCCGTTTATTTTTTGACTACCACACTTTGTTTTTTGTTTGTTTTTGGTTCCTGTTACACTTTGCTGCTGGTCCACGTTTTGACACTTTGATGTTTGGTTTGTTTGGATTTTGCCGTACACTTAGAGTTCATTTTTTGTTTTTTTGAAAAGATTTATCCATTTTTTGTTTTTTTAATGACATCTTAACATAGCTGTTTTGCTTTATTTTTCCTCTCTATGCTTAGCGTGTGTTGTATCAACCGGATTTAGAGTCATCTCCTACCTTTATCTTTTGGAACAGTTAAAAACTCAGGTGTTTGCTACATTTTTTGGACACCAATTCCCTACGCTAGATGTTTACATTGTTTGTTTCATAGTTAACCATAGCTTTTGCTTTTTTTGGGGAAGCATTATCCAGCCTTCTGCGTTTGTGTTTGACTCCTACATAAATGCTACTTTTCATTTAACATCTAAAGCACAGCTGTTACTCTGCTTTGGGAAACGTTCTAGGAGAAGAACCTGATTAAACAGACCATAACGTCTGTTTCCCCCCCCCCCCCCCCCCTGAGGTCTGGTGTCTTGGAGTGATTGGAAAATGGTGGTCCAGCTCCACGACATTTTAACAACATGTGTGCTGTTGTGGGCGTGTAATCTTGAAGCAAGTGTCAAACGGCAGTGGTGTGAGGTGCCACCAAGTAAAGACACACAAACAAAATGAAATTGAAAAAGACACACACACACACACACACACAAACCACACACACACACACACCCCACCACACACACACACACACACACACACACACAACACACTAATAACACCCGAAGAGGGCCACGCACGTACTCATACGTGCCGCACTGCACATGCATTCACGCACACACACACTACACGCACACACAAAACACCACCACAACACCACAAGCAGACACACACACACACACACCCACACACACCACACACAACACCAATACACACCACACACCACACACCACTCCTCTTCTCTCTTAACTCTCTCCTCTCTCTCACAAAACGACACACACACACACAACAACAACCCACACAGCCACACATCAAACAACACCACCACACAGACCCACACACAACACCACACAACAACCGCCACACATACACACACCATACATACACACTAAGCGCGCGGCCGCGTAGCCTGCCGCAACACACCACAACACACCACGCAACATTGCCACGTACACCCCCCTCACACACACCACCCTCTCTCTCTCTTCCCCTCTCTTCTCTCCTCTCCCTCTTTCACACACATTGTGTAACACACACACCACAACACACACACACACACACAAACACAACACACACACATCCACACACACGCCACACACACAAGGGACCACACCACTCTCTCTCTCGCCGCCTCTCCATCTCACTCTCTCGCGTATCCTTCCTCCTCTCTCTGCCTCACCACACACACAACACACACACTCACACCACACCACACACACACCACACACACACACACACACACAAACACACAGACCACGCACAACTGCCCACACACACACACAACACAACACACACACCCACAGCACACACACACAGAACACACACACACACACAACCACCCACCACAACTCTCTCCTCTCTCCTCTCCTCTCTGTTGTCACACACACAACCACACACACACACACACACACACAACACACACACACGACCCCACACACCACACAGCACACACACACACACACACACACACCACACACACACCTCCTACCAGTACAAAAGGACCACCAAAAAGCATAAAACACTAAGATGCCAGGAAAAACTATGTGGGCAAAACACAAAACACCAGCCCTCCCACTAAGGAATATAAGCGCATCTTGACTGGCCTCACGGTGGGTGCCGGCACGCAAACAACGACTCCACCCTTCTGAGAACGCCGGGTTGGCGCAAAAGAGAAATTTTTTGTTTGAAAAAGACATATTCTCACTTGGAATACACTGGTTTTTAATGGCAACCTCTACCTCTTCCTTTCCATCCATTACGAATGAGCGATAGAGAGAGCCGAGAGAGAGAGCGAGAGAAGAGGAGAAGAGATGAAGAGGGAGAGAGAGAGAAGAGAGGGGAGGGAGAGATAGGGGAGAGGAGGGGGGAGAAGAGACAGAGGAAGACCGGAATAGAAGGCAGAGATAGAGAAGAGAGAAGAGAGAGAGGAGAGAAGAGTAGAGAGAGAGAGATGAGACTTGACAGAGAGATAGAGAAGATAGAAGAGAGATAGAGACAGATACGAGACAGACAAGACAGACAGACAGACAAGAGAAACCAGAGACCGAAGGAGGGATGTGTCGTGGTATGATCCATGTTGAGGTTAGTGTGGTGGGTTGGTGCGTTGCTTAACCAGAACGAGAAGAATCGATGCAGAACGGCAGACCAGATGGATTTGGCAGGGTGTGGTTAGGGAGGGGAAGGAGGGATTGGGGGATGAAGGCAGAGAGAGAGAGAGAGAGAGAGATAGAGAGAAGCTTCAGTTCTGTGTTATCAGTGGAGGCAACCCGGACATTTACACTGGGTGATTACGGACGAATGTAACCGCCGGCCATTTTGGTTCTCATGCTTTTCGGTGGACTGACCATCAGTCTCTTTCTTCTATCTCGCCAACCGGTTTTTTCCTCCCCTTTTTCTTTCCTTGTTTTGTCTTTTTCGCCAGTCGAAAAACCTTGAGGGGTTCAGCCCACAGGGCCTGTCCCCTTGCCCATCATTTTCCAGTTACACGTTTTTGTGAACATTAGCAACCACGGCAAATCCTCTAGGTTGTCCTCGCCCCTTTTTTAATGTGAAGCGGGAAACGTTTAAACAACTGGTTTCAAATTCATTCGTCCCTCCCTCATTTCGGTTGAACTATGGAAAGCAGTCATCATTCCTCATTCATTCTTTACTCAATGCTTCATCATCATCATCATCATCAATCATCATCATCATCGCCTATTACCCCCCTCCCTGTGGGAACAGGCCCGCCAACCAAGGACCCTCCCAGGCAATCGTCTGTCCTGGGGCTCTTTTCCCCTTCCCAGCTGGTCCACGTCCAAGTCTCATCCCATGGTTTTTTCCTAATGTCCTGCCTTCCAGGTCCCCCTGCGCCAGGTGTTTCCTTGCCCGACCTCTTTTTTTTCGTTTTCCTTGGGGGTTCCCCTGTTAGGGTTTTGTAATCTGGTGGATGCTTGCTTGCCCAACCCCCCCCGTTTCTTTTGATTTTCCTGTTTCTGGCGGGCAGCTGGTTTGTTTCTCTCCCAGAACTCGTTGTTGTTGATGGTGTCCCCAGGGCCATCGGACGCGGAGAATCCTTGGCGCAGCCAGCCTGTTGATGAAACACATGGGACTTCTTGGTGCTGGCAACTGTAGTCTCTCCCTGTTTCCACTCCGTACAATAGAACTGCCCTTTTGATGTGGTGTTTTGAAGTACCTGACTTTGGTGTTGAAACTGAACAGTTCCCCTTGGAACTCCAGATGTTTTCTGTAACTGTTACAAACGTTGCCCCCTTGACTTCTTCCGATCTCCTTGCTTCTGGGCGTCGGCCGTCTGTTACCTCTCGCCTGGCTTGTCTATGACCACTGCCCCAGGTAGGTAAAAGGCTTTCTTCTTATTCTAGACGTCTCGCTGTCCAGCATGATCGAGTTTCGGCTGAACGCGTGTTGGCCTTTGAGAATCTTTGCCTCTATGGGGCGGGTGGGGATTGCCTTTTAATGGATTGTTTGAGCCCCTTATGTGGCTGCTTACGGTTGTGCTTGTCCCTTCTCAATGCCATACTGAACGTTGAGTGTGCGAGAGTAGTGCGCATGTCGTTTGGGTGAAGTCCAAATCGTTCAAGCGTCATCCAGGGTGTTTTCCCACCAGTGAAGTCCCTATGTTCCCCTATCCTCCCACTTGAGCTGTCAGAGGTTCTTCAGGATATCCAGTCCTGATTTGCCCAGTAAGAAACAGAAACATGGCGAAAGCAGGCAACTCTTGTCTGGACACCGCGTCCTTTCACTTTGGAATCTGCTTTCGCTCCACGGGAATGAACTGCTACCAGGTTCCCAGCGCCTCATAATGGAGTTTTTCTGATGATGGTAGTGAATTCTTTTGGCCGCCATCGGTGTACTGTCCGGTAAACCTTCCCCATGGTTGTCTCGGTCCTACGTTGTGTCGAAGGCTTTCCTCATAGTTCTGATAAAGTTGACCGTACAGGGAATGATTTCCACTCCGTTTTTCCGATTGCACAACAATGATGCAAGCATTTTTTTCGAGCTGGGTCTGCGCAGGCTCGATCCTTGCCTGTACAGCCAGGCCTGGCTGGATCGCCGGAGTTTTTGAGCATCAAACGGGATCCTTTAAAAAAACCTGTTCGCAAATGACCTGTTTGTAAAACCTTTCCTGTCCTGACAGCAGTGTGTTTCCCTCTGTAGTTTCGCCGCAGTTTGCTAATGGGTCCCGTTCCTTTTTTCTTGGGAAATCTTTGAGACATGTTTCCCTCCTTCCAGGTCCGGCTTGGCTACTTGCTCCCTCTTCCCCAGATCATCTTGAAGAGAGGCCAAAGGTCCCTATGGCTTCCCTGTCTTTTCAGCGCCCTAGCGGGGGATAATGCCATGTCCCGCCCCGCCTTTTCCCGTTCCTCAACTGTTGTGATGATTTCCTTTCCTTTCATTTTCTCTCCCCCCAATTTTCCCCCCTCTTCTTTTGGCTGATGCCCCGCAGCAGTCTAAATGGGCATGGTCTGAGTCAGCCTCTTCGATGTCTGGAGGGTTTCTCCTGGTGCGATGGTCCCGTTCAAGAGCCTCGTCGACGTGCTCAACCCATCCCTTTTTCCTTCTGCTGCTCTTCTCCCTGGTTGAATTGCCTTCGGCTGTCTGCCTTTTTACTGGGTCCGGTCCCTGATTCTGGCCTCCCCTTGTGACGTTTCCTGCCAGCTTCTGGTTGTGTCGTACAAATCCCTTTTTTCATGTGTTTTTTCCCTCCCTGGTTTTTGCTACGTGTTTTCGGCTTCTCTTGCTTAGTTCATCTACATATTTTCCTCTTGTCTGTTCTGAATGCTCTTTCCCCTTTTGCTTGTTGTTGGTTTGTGTTTTGCTTCAGTGTGGTTTCTGCTTTTTGTTTTTGTTGGCCTTCTCATTCTCATTGTTTTTCGGCTGATGTTTTGTTGAATTTGCGGCCTTAAATTTTCCCCCCCCCCCCCCTTCCTCTGTTTTTTTTTTTTTTTTTCCCTCTGCTTGGAATCCTTGCATAGGCCTGTCCTAGCCGGGAAATCCATTCTTGTTTTGTTGTTGTGTTGGTGCTTTTTTGTGGCCAAGCCACGTTTTTCCCTGGCATGTTTATGATGTTACTGGCCCTTTTGATCGTCCTCCTTCCCATTTGTCCCTCCTAGTGTAAACCGTCCTTCCCTCTTTTCCAGTATTCTTGTGGTCCTTTGAAACCTTTGTTGCCCATGAGTTTGTTCTAGTATTCTTGGATCTGGTTATATTCTCTCATGATTAAACTTTTGTTTGTAACTTGTGTCCCGTACTGCATGTGGGGGTCGTCAATCCAATTTCCCTTCGTTAAACTTTTTTCAACTTGAGCCTGGCCAACACAACCGAGGTGGTGGTCTTAAAGCCACGTCTGCTCCTTCGCTTTGGGTGGGCCCTCCACAGAGGGATCCTTCATTTTGATCCTTTCTGATTTCTTATTGATGCAGATCTGTTCCCCAATCTTGGTTTTTTTTTCCTGTTCTGTTGTGGTGGTCTTGTGAAAACCCAGGTGGGGCCTTTGGTGAGGTTCTGCTTGTGGCCCGGAAAAAAACGCTCTCACCGATGACCGAAGTTATTGATTGGCACGTAGGTTCTGCCCAGTTCCGTTCACCGTTTTCCTCGGTTCATGTCCCCAAAAAGTCCAAGGCCTTCCCATGATTGTCCCCCTCGTACCCAGTGTTGTCCCCCCCTTTTTCCAAATCTTGTGCGTTAAATTCCCCCAATTCCCCTGAAATGGGTGACATTCTCGCTCAAGGCAATACTTGTTTTCTTATGCTTGGAGCTGCCAGTCCCCTATTGTAGAACTGTTGTTTTCCTTGTCCCCCAGATTTGTTTCCCGCACTGTCATTTGGTAGGATCAAAGCAACTGTATTTAATTTCATGTTTGATCTTTCTTTCTTGGTGTTTCTGAAGGAATGTTCGTCATGACTCCCTTGGGCCCAATGAGCCCTCTCACTCCAATAATCTCCTTGGTCCACCCTGAGCTGTTGTAAACCAACATTCAAAATGAGACTCCCTTGAGTAGGTGGGTATTGTTGTCCTCTTCATGGTCCTGCGTACAGCATCAATCTCTCCCGAGGTCAATCGTTTGCTGTCCCCAGAACCTGTTGTCGCAGCGGGTTTGTTCCACATCACTGACTCCAAGGCAGTGTTTTAGGTTTTTTAGTGGATTCCATCTCCTGACGCTACTTGGGAATGTCGATTCCTAGTCTCAATCATACACTTGTCCTGGACGTTCCCATGTTTCCTATGTTTGGGCTTGCCCTGGTTGCAAGAAAGGCTGTCCGGCCTTGGTCGCTTCGCCCAGAATATCAGGCTTTTCCCCCACCACATGGCCGTCATACATCTTCTTGTCAAAAAGACCCATCCCTTCCCAGGGCTGAGTGTCGATTTGATCTTTGGTTGGCGTCTTTGTGTGAGCGGGTGGTTTTTGGTTTTTTTCCGGTGTAGGGTAGCTGGGCCCCCACCGCCCCAACTCCTCATTTCCGTTAATCGTGGGCTTTGGGACCGGCAATGATGCCCAAAAAGGGTCCTCCCTGGGCGGAGTCTATCGGAAATTTTCCCCAGCCCATAAGAAACCAATCCTTTGCCTGCTCCAGTTTAGCCAAAATCCCAAGCAACTGATTCCCCAGAGAGGGGAAGTTCATTTTCGTCCTGTCCCTCACCATTTTCCGTTGTGTACGTACGTTGATTGATTGGGGCCCAAAGGACAACAATTCTTGCCTGTCCATTTTTAGAGTGAATACAGAGAAACATTGACCCCCCCCCATAGAGAAAATCTGCCCCATCCATTTCAATGACCCAAAAACATGAACCACAAAAAACAGATCTTACTTTCATTTGGATGATCGAACACTGGAACAATAATCACAAGGCAAATCCTTGCCCTGTCCCTTTTTTTTTCATTGAATATGGGATATCAATCACAGGGCAAAATCCTTGCCTCTTCCATTTCGGTGAACTGTGGAACAATAATCACAAGACGAACCTTGCCTTTTCCATTTCAGTGAATATGGGAACAATTAATCACAGAAAAGCAATCCTGCCTCTTCATTTGCAGTGAACATTGGAACGTAAACTACTAGGAACAAATTCCTTGCCTGTTGGAAATTAAATCACAGAAACCATGCCTTTTTTCCTGTCCATTTTCAGTGAACACTGGAACATTGATCAACAGGACAAAATTCCTTGCCTTTTTTATTTCAGGTGAACACCGCCAAATGGTATTACAGGACAAACCCTGCTTATTCATCTGAGTGAACACCCTGAAACATTTTATACAGGACAAATCCTTGCCCTTTCTATTTTTTCAGTGAACACTGAAAGATGTATTACAGGACAAATCCTTGCCTGTCACATCTATAAAAAAACATTGAACGTTTGAACACATGTAATTTAACAGGAACAAATCCCTTGGCTTTTCCTTATTTCAGTGAACACCGGAAGATGTAATTACAGGACAAAATTCCTGCCGTCCCAATATTAGTGGAACACTGAAACACATGTTAATTACAGGACTAATCCCCTGACCTTTTTATTTCATTTCAGTGCCAACAACTGGAAGAATTATTTATAGGCCCACCTATCATTGTCTGGTCGCATTTCAGTGAACACCGTGTTTGAAAAACATGTAATTAGAGGCTCAAACCCTTGCGTATTCATTTCAGTGAACACTTAAACATTCATTACAGGACAGATCCTTGCCTTTGTTTTTTTTTTATTTTCAGTGTACGCTGAAGCAATTTATCCACAGGACCAAATCCTTGCCTGTCCCATTTCAGTGAAATACTGGGTACATGAAATTATTACAGGAAAAAACTTTGCCTGTCAGTTTCACAGGTGACACATTAGCACATTAGTCCACCAAACAATTACCATACCTGACCATTTTCAGTAAACACTTTGGTTTGGTTTTAAACCAAAGGGAAATCCTTGCCTGTTCCACTTCAGTGAAAACTAGAACATTAATCATCTGGGACACTAAATCCTTGCATGTCTATTTTCCAATGAACACCAAGAGTAATTCACAACCAAGGTCACACTTTTTCTTTGTTTTCCTCTGCCCTGATTGATTTAATGAATACTAGAACATTAACTAGGAGCAGGCAAACCTCCCACACACAATAGCTGTTGTCATCAGGTTTTTTTTTTTTTTTTTTTTTTTTTTTTTTTTTTTTCGTTTGCCTTGGGTTTATTTCATTATTTCAAACGTGCACCCTTCACAATATGAAATTTTATACTTGTTTCCAATGGCTGAATTTTGAGCTAAACGTTTTCGCGGGGTAAACTGAGTTATAACTAAAGCAACAAGAAATCCACAGGCTCCCTCCCCCCATGGGCTCCCTCCCAGTTTTCCGATTAGAAAAAAAACAAAAAATGTTGAACATTCCAAGTTCAATTTCCAAAGTTTCAGTGCAGATACAAGCTATTCCTTGACCATTAAAACGTAATATGTGAAATCGTTGCATTGAACGACCTACAATTTTGGTGCATGACAGCCTCGTATTACCAAAACCAAGTCTGGAAAGAAAAAGCCACTATCGAGGATGACTAGTGAATACTCGTGTTTTCGCTAGTTTATCGCGTTATCGCACTTAATAAAACTTTTTTTACACTGGTTTTTAGTTTTGACGTCCTGTTTTTGAGGCCATGTAGCCAATGATAGTGAGGTGAAGGAGAGATTGGGAGGGTGGAGGGGAGCAGTGGAGGTGGGGGTTGGAGGGGAGTGTCAGGTGGATTAATCCTCATCATCTTGGCTTTAAAAAAAGATTGCCGCGAGTATTGGCTTTTGTTGCAGAGGTTTTCTGTAAGAAGTTCAAAAGTTAATGTTGTTCTCGTTTGCTTTGATAGCTCCTTGGTAGCAACATTATGTTCGTACAAATCTTTTTTTCCGTACACTTTAATTGTGGGACCTAACTTTTGATAATGTTTTCAATTTGCCAATTCCATCTACAAAAAATTTCGCACAACCCACCTTGCAATAATCCTACAAAACTCGAATAGCTGTCATAAAGTGTGGCAATCGTTCATGCGTGGTGACGTTTTGTGCTTTCTGACATTTCTGCCTTCCCCTCGAATGACGTAAGTGAATATTACAATACACCTTATCAGATTAGGAATAATTAAAACTGATGAAATAATGTAACATTATAAAAAACTTTTTGCGTCTAAAACACAACACGATCAATGCATATATAAAGATGGTTCCTTCTTTTGTTTCTGTAACTTTATATGTTGCATAGAGTCATCCATTCCTCCGCTAAAGAAATAGTTTCATTTATCTGTAGTTTATTCATCACTTTGTTTTTCAAAAACCATTTTGACATGTATCTTCTATATATTTAATCACATTAAGTTCAAATACCATACATTCATGTGTACTACTTTATCATCTCATATGTACGAATTGTTTTCACTTTTATTTACTCTTCTTCATCAGCTTGATTCGCACCGTAAGTGCAAGCTGCACTGTGTTTTTCCTCTCTCTGCTCTCCCCTCCTCTCTCTCTGTTCTCCCCAATCGGTCTCCTCTCCACCTCCGTCTCTCTCTCTCATCCTCGCCCCCTCTCCTCTCCTCCCCTCCTCTCTCTCTCCTCTCATCTCTCCCTCTCCTCTCTCTCTCTCTCTTCTCCGTCCAACCTCTCTCTCTCTCTCTCTCTCGTTCTAATTCAAAATACTATTTTATTATTCATATCATAACTTCATCTGTACTGTGTTTGTTTTGAAACCTCTTGTTTTTAATTGATTGACCTCGATTTTAAACACGATAACTATTGTTGGTGCCATGTTCATCATCCTTTTTATTATTCACACACGCGCGCACACACTACAACACCACAGACACCCACACAGACCCCCCACCCCCCACACACAAACACACACACATACGCATGCACGCACGCACACAACATGAATAAAACACACAGACAGAACAAACACAGACAGACAGACAGACACACACACACCACAGACACACACCACACCCACACCACACACACACACACACACACCACACACACACACACACACACACACACACAACACACACACACACACTCATACCACACCACCACCACCACCACCACACCACTAACAACAACAACAATTCTCGCGCGGGCATCGTCCCCTGTGTACAGACGCGCGGTGGGTTGAAACCCGGACGTAGTTTATGACTTGCCCGGCCGAAAACGGGACTCCAACAAACGCAATTAGTGGAAGCGAGACCAGATACTAATCCCCGCAACTGTTTCATCTATGGCTTTCTTTAGACGCCATATGTATACCTGTGTTTCGGGCATATATGTCCGCCATGACTCTTATGTCCAAGACATACAAGGTACAATATAAAGTGGAGGTCTCGGGAAAGACCCCAACATTTTCTGGTTGGATTGTGCAGTGTGTTTGAACTAGTTACTACATCTCTACCCTGTCGCGCATGATTGAGAAAAGCGGCGTTTTCATGGAGTGTTTTGTTTTTTTCCAGGAGTGGGGAGGTTTATGTGAGTGATTCACAGTGAAGGATGGGGGGCTGTCCGCTCCGCCCTGCAATAACAGATGAAGATTGTGGCTGGATGGATGTCCACCTGTGACATTATAGTGCACGTGCCGATTAAAAAAAGCTCCGAACACCACATGGACACAGAAACACAGAAACACAGACAGACAGACGGACAGACGGACAGACAGATACACACACGAATACACCACGCCCGCCACATGCACACACGCACCGCACCACACACACACACACACACACACAGCACACACACACACACACACACCACACCCACACACACACACACACACACACACACACCATACACACACACAAATTCGCACACACACACACACACACACACACACACCACACACGACACACACACACACACACACACACACACACAAACACGTCGGCACGCGCACGCGCGCGCGTTTTCACACACAGACACAGACACAGACACACACACACACACACACACCCACACACACACACATACACACACACACACACAACACACACACACACCACGTCTGCCACGCGCGCACGCGCGCCCGCGTACACAACACACACACACACACACACCGACAGACAGACAGACACACACATTTCACACACACCACACACATCCAGTCCACTTTACACACACCACACACACACACCACACACAACACACCTTCTTACACACACGCGCGCCGCGCGCGTTCAGTCCACATGTTATTATGAAAATTCACAGGGGTCAGAACGTTTTATTTCTGAGCTTTTACTGTGGGCGAGACTCTCAGTCTGTCACACACGAGATTCAAAGCATGTGCAGAAGAAAACACGATTCAATTGGCAGCGACATGATGGGTTTGCGTGTTTTTAGACACCCACACCGACCCTCCCCACTTTGTCCTCCAAATGACCTCTCTCCTTTGAAATGGTCATGTCCCCAAATGCTAAAACAGCATCAAAGCATATTGCACCTGAACCTGAAGTGTGTGGGGAGGTCAGGATTGGGTAGGGATGGGATTTTGGGGTGGGGTGGGGTGGGATGTTGGTGTTGGTGGGGTGGGGGATGTTGGGTGGGGTGGGAGGGAGGGATAGAATGTTTGGGGTGGGGTAGGGATGGGATGTTGGGGTGGGGTGAGAGGGAGGGGTGGGATGTTGGGGTGGGGGAGGGTGGGAATGTTGTTGGTTGGGTGGGTGGGATGGGTTGGATGTGGGTGGGGTTGGAGGGAGGGATAGATGTGTGGGGTGGGGTAGGGATGGTAGGAGTTGTTGGGGTGGGGTGAGCTGGGTTCGAGGTGGAGATAGGGGTGGGATGTTTGGTTGGGGTGGGTTAGGGATGTTAGGGGTGGGGTTGGGATGGGATGTTTGGGGTTCCTACGGGTAGGGGTGATCCTTGTGATGTTGGGTGGGGTGGGGTGGGTGAGATTGTTGGGGTGGGTTGAAGGTGGAATATGTGGGGTCGGGGGTTGGGTGGAGAGGGTTCGATTTCTCGATCCGAACCAGATCTTCCCCATCCTGTTCCCAAACCACTCCGCAGTGAATGAGTGATGTTGGACATGGTCCAGGTAGTCACGCCATGGAGTGATACAGCCACATCTCTCGCCTATAGTCTCTCCATGGAGTGATACAGCCACATCTCTGCCTATAGTCCTACTCCATGGAGCTGATACAGCCACATCCCTCCTTAATCACCCCCATTCCCGCCCCTAGTACCCTCCATGAGTGATAGGCCACATCATCTGCCTGTAGTCAGTCTCCCTAGAGTCCCTCCATGGAGTGATACAGCCACATCTCTACCTGTAGTCTCCCTCCATGGAGTGATACAGCCACATCCACGCCTATAGTCTCTCCATGGAGTGATACAGCCACATCTCCGCCTATAGTCCCCTCCATGGAGTGATACAGCCACATCTCTCTCTGCCTATATCAATCCCTCCCATGGAGTGATACAGCCACATCCTTCCATTTAGTCCCTCCCTCCATGGAGTGATACCAGACCACATTCTCGTCCTATAGTCAACTCCCTCCATGGAGTGATACAGCCCACACTCATGCCTATAGTCTCCTCCATGTAGTGAGACAGCAGCCACATCCATGCCTATACTCCCTTCATGGAGTGATATAGCCACATCCATGCCCTATAGGCCCTCCATGGTGATACCCATACAGGCCAAATCTCTGCCTATAGTCCCTCCCATGGAGTGACACAGACACATCCATTCCTATAGTCAGTCCCTCCATTAAGTGAGACAGCGATATTGCATAGCCTATAGCTCCCTCTCCGTGGAGTGATACAGCCACATCTCTCTGCCTGTAGCCTCTCCATGGAATTGATACAGCCACATCCTTGCCTGTAGCCTCTCCATGGAGTGATTCAGCCACATCCATGCCTATATCTCTCTCCATGGAGTGATACAGCCACATCTCTGCCTATAGTCATTCCCTCCATGGAGTGGATACCAGCCACAGCCCAGCCTATAGTCAGTCCCTCCACGGAGTGATACAGCCACATCCATGCCTATAGTCCCTCCATGTAGTAATACAGCCCACAATCTCTGCCTATAGTCTTCTCCATGGAGTGATAGAGCCACATCCATGTCTATAGTCAGTATCTCTCCATGGAGTCATATTGGCACATCCATGTCAACTGTCCTTCCATGGAGTGATACATTCACATCCACGCCTATAGTCCCTCCATGGAGTGATACAGCCACATCTCTGCCTGTAGTCAGTCCCTCCGTCCCCTCCATGGATTGATACAGCCCCATGGATCCACGGCCTATAGCCTGTCCCCCCATGGAGAGTGATACAGCCACATCTCTGCCTGTAGTCAGTCCCTCATGGAGTGATACAGCCACCATCTATGCCTGTAGGTCAGTCCCTCCATGGAGTGATACAGCCACATCTCTGCGTATAGTCCCTTCCATAGATAGAGTACTAGATACAGCCACATCCATGTCAATTGTCCCTCCATGGACGTTGATACAGCCACATCTCTGCCTATAGTCCCTCCATGGAGTGATACAGCCTGCCACATCTCTGCCTGTAGTCAGTCCCTCCCATGGAGTGATACAGCCCACATCTCTGCCTGTAGTCAGTCCCCTCCATGGAGTATACAGTACAGCACAGCCATTGCTGTGCTATAGTCAGTCCCCCTCCATGGAGTGATACAGCCACACTCTCTGCCTGTAGCATCAGTCCCTCCATGGAGTGATACAGCACCCCACATCTCTGCCTGTAGTCAGTCCCCTCCATGGAGTGATTACAACCACATCTCTGCCTGTAGTCCGTCCCTCCATGGAGTGATACAGCCACATTATATCCACGCCTATAGTCCCTCCATGGAGTGAGAACAGGCCACATCTCTGCCTATAGTCCCTCCATAGGATGTTAGGGACTATATCCCACCTCACTCACTAAGGTTTTGGCAAAACAATAAGGTGAAAATCTGGCTTGGACCAAGATTATCCCCTCGCGTTTCCCCTCCCTCCCTCGCCCCAAATTCGGCGCAAAGTGCTTTGTGTGATGTGTTGTCTCGTTTGGGGACACAACGAACTCTCGTAATGCAAGCGAGTGGTTTTTGGAACGAAGAGGAAGGTGTGTGTCTGAAGTCACAATGGCACAACCAATGTAAGGTAGATACTCAAGGTCTGACCAGCGTGCGTTGGGTGTAATGCGCTTCAGTCCAGCCATCTGCGATGGCGTAAAAGTCTAATATCTCTCATGTCTTAAGTCTTCCATTCTTCATTTATCCTCATTCAGCTTGTTTGTTGTTGTTGTTGTTGTGTTGTTGTTGGTACCCTGGCTAAAGATTCCAGGGATTATCAAACAGCCGCCGAAGTACTTTGAACACTATTGTACAATGCATCAGCTGGGATGAGAACATTTTAACTTACGTGTGTGACCGTTTTGACCACTCCGCCACATGGCAGCCACAACTCCGACTTCGGGGGATTTTGGAGACTGATAATGTATGGCTAGGAGCTTGTCACAGACTGCAGACAACCCCCGCATAACTATGTGTCGAGCATAACAACATTCTTGATGTAGCCTTGGTTGTTCTAGCCAATGTCACATTGGCCTGACATAGCCAAGGCGTTATCCATCAGCTTTAAAACCATTAACGCGCTTGTGGTCCTCAAAATTTAGCGGATTGTGGTGTAGCGATATGACACTATTCCGCACGAAGTATACCTTGATGAAACTAAATTGAAACATTTCCAGGGGCAGGTTTGAGGGGGGGGGTGGGGGTGGGTGGGGGGCCTGCGGGATGGGCGGCCAGGGGTGTTGAGTTTGGGCACGTGCCCTTTCTCAACAGCCGGGGAGAGATTTTGGGGCATGGAGTTATTGCTGCTCGTTTACACCATCCTCTATGCGCGACCTCAAGGGAAGTAATGACGATTCCTGTATTTGTCGTCACTTGACTCCGTAATTTTCATGCAAGGTTGTAGTTTTTAACTCTTTCATAGAGTCCGAACGCTTAAACGTTTATGACACCACGTAATGATATCACCTTTGGTCCGCTCACCACCCCCCATCCCCCTTCCTCCTAACCACCACGCCATCTGAATAGCCCAGAGGCCATCTATTTTAGCGACATCTTTAACCCCCACCCCTGAACGTTTCCAACAGACTGGGATCCCTCGTCGCCAGTCAGAACAGACAACCGCTGGCAGTGACGTACTGTGTCGTGGCGCGGGAGGCAGTCCTGGGTTATTCACACAGCAGTTTTTGTCGTCTCTCTTGGCGCGACCGGACTGCCGGTGCTGTCGGTCGCAGAACTGTGATAGACTAGCACGAACTCGAGAAGAACAATGGAGTTTGCGGGGGGGAGGGGGGGGGTGGGGCGGGGCGGGGGGGGGGCGGGGAGGGTGCAGATGGAGCAGGAGCAGTGGGGTTGGGGTGGAGCCGAAAGGGGAGATGGAGAAAGATGCCGGAGAGCGGGCTAGGTTGGCGGGGGGGGGGGGGGGGCGGGGGGGGGGCGACGGGAGGGGCGGGGTGGGGGGGGGGGGGGGGGTTGGTGGGGGGGGTGGGGGGATCGGGGGGGGGGGGGGTTGGGGGGGGGGGGGGGGGGGGGGGGGGGGGGGGGGGACGGTGCAGTGAGGGGGGGCGGGGGGGGGGGGGGGGGGGGGGGGGGGGGGGGGGGGGGGGGGGGGGGGGGGGGGGGGGGGGGGGGGGACGGGGGGGGGGGGGGGGGGGGGGGGGGGGGGGGGGGAGGGGGCTGGGGGGGGGGGGGGGGGGGTGTGGGTGGCGGGCTGGGGGGGGGGCGGGTGGGGGGGGGGTTGGCGGTCGGGGGGGAGCGGGTGGGGGGTGGTGGTGAGGGGGGGGGGGGGGGGGGGGGGTGGGGGGGGGGGGGGGGGGGGGAGGAGGGGGGGGGGGGGGGGGGGGGGGGTAAGGGGGGGGGGGTAGGACGCGGGGGGGGGGGTGGGGGGGCGGTCTCGGGGGGGGGGGGGGTTGGGGGGGGGGGGCGGCGGATGGGGGGGGGGGGGGGGGGGGGGGGGGGGGGGTGGGGGGGGGGGGGGGGGGGGGGTGGGGGGGGGCGGCGGGGGGGGGGTGGGGGTGAGGTCTGGGGGGGCAGGGGGGGGGAGGGGGGTGGATGGAGTGACCGAGGGGGGCTCCAAGGAATAGGGGGGGGGAGGGGGGGGGGAGGGTGGAGAGAGGGAGAGAGGGAGAGGGGGACCAGGGGGAAAGAATGGGGAGGAGGATGGAGGGGAGAGGAAGAGAGGGAAGAAAGAATACATAAAGGGGGAAGGAAAGGTGGGAACTGCGGAAGTGGGGGGTGGGGTGGGATAAGGCACCCTTTTGGGGTATGAAGCATCTCGTTTTAAGAACGGTGCAAGTCTTTTTTCGTTACTTTAAGTCCCCTCCATTGTAAATATTCTTATTGCATTTCTTCCGTTTTTGTCTTTTTTTTTTTCCAATCGTATCGTTTTGAGCCCTTTCCTGCCAGAGTCGCGGGTTTACCTTACTGGAGAAAATCTTTCGGTTAGTGTAAACACTTGTTGGGAGAAGGGTGGGGATTATGGGGGTGGGGATTTGGGGTAAAGGACTGTCCTTGTCCTCAACTTTGGCACATTTAAATTTTCCTTGAAGGTAATAATACAACAACCAAGATTCTAGTGCAAAGCCAATTGTTGTGGTGTTTTGTGTGTGTGGTGTGTTGTGTTGTGGTGTTGCGTGCGTGTGTGTGTGGTGGTGGTGGTTGGTGTTTGGTGTTGTGTGTGTGGGTGTGTGTGTGCGAGTGAGTTGCCTACGCCTAGCGCGCTGCACTCTAATGAGCATCGTGTCGGGCGCCGCTGTTGACTGCGTTCGTGCGCGGGCCTGCTTGCATGGTGGAATATTGTTGCGGGGCGGGGAATTGGGGGGTGGTGGGTGAGTGGTTGCTGTGCGTTGCCTGTCGCGTACGTGCTGTTTGGCATTGTGTTGGTGGAAGTGTCGCTCCCCTCTGAAATATGATTCGATATCACAGGTACGTTTTTAAATCGTTTGTAGTACTATGTTTATAAACGTACATTGAGAACACCTCTTTAATAAATGTGACTTTTTAACCCATCCGCTGTATCACCGACGTATCTGGTACACAGCAAGTTTGTGGGCTTCGGTCTGAGTTCAGCGCTCGTGTTTCTGTCATGGTGAACTTCGTAAGTAGGTCTATTCCCCCCCTTTCGTGTTTTGGCAAGTCCAAGGGAGATAACGACGCTGACCTCATGTCAGGCTTGGCGGAACTGGTGTTTTCGAAGTGGCTCCTATACATCAGGCGGGTCCTGCCTGGGGGGATTCTTCTGAGCGGGAGTAGCTGAAAAAAGCTCTGGTAATTGAAACGAGACGTTCTGGGTCTTTCTCTCTCTTCTTTCTAAGGCTCCGCTTCTTTAGGTGTTGGTCTCGCCTCTTTCTTTCTGGGCTGATCTTCCGTTCTTGTGCTGATTTTTTCTTTTTTTGTTTTTTTCTTTGGTGGTTGTGTTGGTTTTTCTTTTGTTTTTTTTTTTGTTTTTTTTTTTTTTTTTGTTTTTTTTTTTTTTTTTTTTTTATTTTTTTTTGTTTTTTTTTTTTTTTTTTTTTTTTTTTGTTTTTGTTCCTGTTTTTTTTTTTTTTTTTCCCTGCTTCTGTTTCCTTCATGTTTTTGTCTTTTGGGTGTGTTTTGTTTTTTTGTTTTTGTTTTATGTTGGAGTTTTTTCTTGGTGTTTTTTTTTTTTTTTGCTTGGTTTTTGGTTTTTTTTATTTGGTCTACTTTGTTGTTGTGGTGTTTTTGGTGTTTTGTTGTTGTTTTCGGTTGTTGTTGTTTTTTTGTGTTGGTTGTTGTGGTTTTTTTTGGTTGTGTTGTGTTTGGTTGTGTTGTTTTTGTGTTTTTTTTGTTGTGTCTTTTGTTTTGTTTGTGTTTTGTTTTATGTGTGTGTTTGGTTGTTTTTTTTTTTTGTGTTGAGTTGTTTGGGGTGTGTTTTTTTATTTTTTGTGTGTTGTTTTGTTGTTTTTGAGTTTTTTTGTAGGTTTTTGTTTTTTTTGTTTGTCTACTTTGTTTGTTGTTGCTTTCTTGCTTTTGGTGAATAGAATAACTAAAAGCTCCAAGTCAATACGATACCGCTTCGACCGGTCTGGGGAGGTGCATCACATATTGGAGCAACACGCCTGTAGATATAGACACAGATCTGAAATCTAGGGTCGAATCCTCTCCCGTGTTTTCAGGGTTCCCTCTTTCGTTTTTCCTTTCCCTGCCAAGACGCTTCCATGCCCTCATGAGCTGAGGCTCTCATCGATGGCGCGCTGGAGCGTTTAGAAAACCTACATGGGTTGCTGGGGCCGAAGGATTTTCGTGTTTCGGCATTACTCGGTGGTGTGGGGACCGGTCTTGTTTGGCGGGGGCTGTCGGATCGACATTTTCGGAAGAATGTCGGGTCGAGCGGCAACGGAGGCCTGACAATCATACAAAGCTACATAAGACTGACAGGGCAATAAAGCGTTGGGCCGGCGGGCGCCACAAGTCTTTCGGGTGAGTTGGACGCTGGATCAGAAGCAGAGGAGCCTCTAGTTGGCCCATGTGATCAGCCCGGGAATAACATGTCAGGCGGAGGCGGCCCTCCGTGCCGTGGGGTGTCAGGGGGCGGGCCGGCGCGGGGTGGGGGTCGGTGGCGGGCTGCGGGCGGCGGCGGGAGGGGCGGGCGGAGCGTGGGGCTGGGGGCGGGGGCGGGCGGCCTGGGCTGGCGTGCGGGGGCTGGCGCTGGGAGGTGCCGCCGCGTGAACGGTCCGGGGGCGGGTGTGGCGGCCGCGGGGGCGCGGGGCGGTCGGGGCGTGGCGGGCGCTGCGGGGCGCGGGGTCTGGCGGCGGGCGGGGCGGGGGCGGGTGCCGGCGGCGGGGTGGCGGTCGGGGGGCGGGGGCGGCGGGGCGGGTGGGCGGCGGCGCGGGGGTCGGGCGTGGGGCGGGCGGGGCGCGGGGCGGCGGGGCTGCGGCGGCGCGGGCGGGCGGGGGCGGGCGGGCGGGGGGTCGGGCGGGGCTTAGCGGGCGGGCGGGGCGTGTCTGAGCCGGGGTCCGGGCGCGGCGGCGGGCGGGCGGCTGGGCAGGAGCAGCAGGGAGCAGGCGGGGGGCAGCAGCGGCAAGAGCCGGTCGGTCTCATCATCTCAATCATTCATCATCAGCACGCCGTTCTTCTTGTCTCCGGCGTGCTCTTGCTTTTCTTTTCTGTCGGTCGTTGTTCTTTCTTCTTCGTCTCCTCCTCTCCTCCTCGGCGCCCTCCTACGCCTGCCCCCCTCGTGCCTCCTTCTCTGGCCTCCTACCTCCTTCTTCCTTCTCTCTGTTCGCCTGCCGCGCAAAGGTGTACATGAGTCACTCCACCAGACCGTGGAAGGAAGGTGTGTGGTCACCCAGCTTGGCCGGGGGTGGGGGGGGCACTGTTGCCCACAGCAGGTCGTGGAGTGGAGCTGTCCCTTCCTTAGCCCTTTCCTTGGAATACAGCTGCAGCCGTATTAAATTTGGTGAAGGCTATTTGTCGTCCTTTGGCGGTCTCTGATTTCATTGCGCTGTTTGCAACTGTGTTACGACTGGCTGTGACATGCACCATACTTTTTATACTAATTTTTTACTTTTTCTCTTTGTGGCTAAAGATCGCTGTGCTTTGTTCTGTGGCCTGCTGTTTGCATCTATGCATGTGGCGTGGTCCAATGAGTACTACTGTCAGCAACGTGTGTGTTGTTGGAGGTTATGTTAGTGGGTTGGGTCCTTAATGTTTGGGGGAAAGTGACCCGTCCCTCTACCTTGTTTTACATTCTGGGTGTTGGGTTTCTCTCGGCCGTCAGGGTGGCTTTAAGGGTTCCTGCTCACGTTTTCGATCGCGCCTCTACACTGACTGACCTGTGAAAGGTTCTTGGTCTTTGATAGGTTTGTCTGTGAATGACGTGTCCAGATAAAAAAATACGTTTTTTCTCCATAAAAAGAGCCACACACACACACTACACGACCAGCACACATCGAGTTACGCAACACAACACACACACACACTAACACAACACACATTCTACAGGTGAACACCAGAGACAGATTAAGCGATAGGATATGAGAAGAGAGAGAGAGGAGATAGAGTAGAGAGAGGAGCCAAGAGAGCGAGAGAACTCAAAAACCAAACTCAAGTTTTTAATAATTGCAAAGGGCATCCGACACCTTCTGCGATTA
>JADBJO010024948.1:0-2500 GCA_016801955.1 Conus betulinus
CAAACAGCTTTAACGACTCATTTTATTTCTAAAATGAAAAAGATAGTATTTCCGCAGGACAGTACAGACAAACAGATTACAGGACACAACACGATGCAGTTCGACCTCTTGGGTCTTCTTCAGGCAAACACAAACAACATTTAGGACAATGAAAGCGAAGAACGAGCAACCCGAAGACGTGACGTTGAAGTACAAAACAACAAAGGGTAGCAGCCAGCATGAGTCAAAGTTAGTTTCAAAGCGAGATGACTCTAAGCGGAAACCGAAGCAAATTTGAAAAAAAAAAAAAGAAAAGATGTTATTTCCGCTGGATTTTACCTGCTTGAAGCAGTCCTCTCATTATTCCCCTGTGCAGACAGACAGTGACTTCAATGTCCTCCCCTCAGCCGGCGGTGGGTATATCCAGGGCCAATGGAGGTCATGCAGTACGTACTGTACCGAGGGACAGGATGGAGACTGGCACAAACAGGACTCAGACATGTCAGCTGCCACGTGATGTGCTGACAGTTGGGGGAACTCCCGCCACTTCTGCCTGAGTGACTGCCTCCTGCTTGGCAGCGTCGAGAGTTACCTGTCCTTGATACCGTTAGAGAGAGAGAGAGAGAGAGAGAGAGAGAGAGAGAGAGAGAGAGAGAGAGAGAGAGAGAGAGAGAGAGAGCAAGGTATTTCATCACGGTATTTTTGTCTTAAGACGATGAGAGTTCATTTCCCTTTTTGTCTTCCTCTTACTCCTCTTTTTTCTTCCTCCTCCTCCTCCTCTTCTTCTTCTCCCCCCTCCTCCTCCTCTTCTTTCTTCTAGGCCTGCAAAAAAGGCCTATCTGCCATGAAAACAATGGCAGCTAAAGTCGTTGAACAGCGCCATCTCTACCGACTGTATCACGCAGGTGTACCCAATGTGATTGATATGGATTAGGGTTTATAACACTGTCCAACAGAAACCTCAAATTAGAAAGAATTCAAAATGAAACAATGAGATTCATCTTGGGAACCACAAAGGACACACCAGTTGAAACTATGCGATACCTGCTCGACCTTCCTTCAATGCAGACAAGACACAAGCTAGAACAGGTGAAGGCATATTGCAGAGCACTTGAAAATCCCCCCAAACCCACTTCATGCGGCGGTCAAGGAAACAAAAGGCATTCGGCTAGGACGTGGAATATCATGGATAGGAGAGGCAGAAAACGGTTTACAACTTGTGTGCCAGTTAGCAGAACTCTAAGAAACCAAGGAATGGGAGAAGTATCCAGACCACTTGAAGCACCTCTACCAAATTGTGACCTTTCTAAGAGCTTGGAAGACATTGTCGAGAATGGCCAGAAGGCAAAACCAACGCAGAAATTCAGATGCAGGTAGAAACCCTGTGCACAGAAGACGATATTGTAATGTACACTGACGGTTCTGCCACCAATTGTAAGTCAGGCTGGGATATACATAGTGAAACAAAATGGCCGAACTATCCAGGTAGATAATGGTGCGCACAGTTTAACAACTTCAAGCCTAAGAATGGAGTTGGAAGCAGTGACACAAGCACTCCACTGGATTTCATCCACAAGCCAGTTTTAAACTCAACAAGCCATGGTACTGACTGACTCCATGAACCTTCCTCAGAAACTGAAAAGTAGAATGGAAAGCCCTGCTTGGAATGAACTAATCCATAGTAACTCATATGCATTAACTGCCCTGGACATGCTGGAGTTAAAGGAAACGAGAGAGCAGACACACTGGCTGGCAAGGCAACGATAAGAACTGGATCACAGCTTGGCCAGTCTGATGTGATAAGAAATCTGAAGAATCAGTTGAGCAAACAAGAGCAAAGTCACTATACCATAGACCATCTTCCAGATCTGAAAATCAAGAAGGAAGTAGCCGCACATCCAGACTTAAGGGAAGAGCAAGAAACATTACCAGCCAACCAAACATTGGAATAATCTCAAGGCCAACACTGCAAAGACTCCCAGAGATTGGAGCAAACGCATACTGTAGACGTATGCGCACTGGTGTGTGTTCATCAATGGGGTGATGCTGGCGTGTTAATAAGAGAGTCCACAGACGTGAGTGTGCAAGCGTTGGTGTGTGTGTGTGTGTGTGTGCGTGCGTGCATGCGTGTGTGCGTGCGTGCGTGCGCGCGCGCGCGCGTGCACGTATACGTTGCACTTGATGGTCTTGTTCTTGTTCATCTTCTGAACATTCATGCGCGCAGTCACTAAACACACACAGACACATAGACACATACAGACACACACAAACACATACGCGGGGGCACGCGCATGCACACACACGCGCCCACGCGTACACACACACACACACACACACACACACACACACACACACACACACACACACACACACACACACACTCACGTGTGCGCACACATACACACACACACACAAGCGCACACACACGCATGTGCACACACTCACACACACACCACACACACACACACACACACACACACACACACAACACACACACACACACACACACACATATGCGAAC
>JADBJO010024948.1:12500-17500 GCA_016801955.1 Conus betulinus
AGGAGTGAGAGGAGGTAGAGGGCACAAAACGTGTCCGCATTTTAATAATAATAATAATAGTAGTAAATGAAGATGAAGTTGATGGTTATGATGGTGATAATGAATAACGTTCTTCATCATCATCATCTTCATTATCATCTTTAAGTTGATAATTGAGGCGTGTGGCCAGTTGTCCAGCCTACTGTCTGCGCAACCGGTCTGCGCAGACTCACGGATGACCGGTGTCTGCGCAACATGGAGAAGAAGAACTACCACCATCTCGACACCAAAAATGAAGAAGTTTATCGTCAGTGGTCTTCGTCAAAGTTTCCTATTGTGGTGACATCGATGTTGGGCATTTTCTACATTTACCCACGTGTGCTTTCCTGCGTCAGTATCCAAGTAACCGTCGGAAACCTGCATGTACTCTGGGTAGTTCTACTCACGCCTGTTTTGCCAGTGATGGACAGCTACGCCATTTTGTGATTGACAGTTACCGCATTCCGTGTTTGAAAGATAATCAAATGGAGACAGTGGGTAGGTGACTAATCGTGTGTGTGCTGTTGGTTTTGTCATTGTAGTTATTTCTTCATCAGTTTAATGTCCATCCACATGAACTGATATAAGATAGATAGACATGCGCGTAGGCGCTCGCGCGCGCCCGCTTCCACGCGTCTATGTCTATGTCCGCATGTGACTCTGTGTGTGTGTGTGTGTGTTGTGTGTGTGTGTGTGTGTGTGTGGAGGTGCTTGTATGCACGCACAAACGTGTGCGTGTGTGTGTGTGTGTGTGTGTGTGTGTAACTGCGCACATGTGTGTGTGCGAGAGCGTGCGTGCGCGCGCGCGCGTGTGTGTGGAGAGGGTTGTTCTTGTCGTTGTTGTTTCTTACTAGACGTCAGTCGACGTTAGTGAAATCAAACGGAGGTGTGTGTGTGTGTGTGTGTGTGTGTGTGTGCGTGTGCGCGCGTGCGCGCGCGTGCGTGTGCTCTCGCGCGTGTAGGTGTGTGTGTGTGTGTGTGCGTGTTTGCTGTGTTGTACTATGCTGTTTCGCGATCTGTTGTGTGTGTGGTGTGTGTGTGTGTGTGTGTGTGTGTGTGTGTGTGTGACGCTCGTGCATGCATGCGTGTGGATAGCAGTTCCTCGGAATTCTCTTTGCCGATTTCAATACAAGATTACCAATTGATTCTTTCCTTGGTTAAGAAAAACTGTTCACCAATTAAATAAAAAAATGACCACGATTTATAGATAACAAGTAGGTGAATGAAAACACAATCGGTCAGTCAGTCGAGCAGTTCAGTAAGCAGTCAGTTGGATACTCGTTCATTCACCCTTTAATGTGATATAAAATCTGCTAATATGTTTCTCATGCAACGTCTTCAAACAGTTCATGTTGTCTTTACTGGCAAGTAAAACGATGGCACTTCAATAATGAGTAGCCGCTTGTAATGAACGAAAAAAAAGTAGCAAACTGTAAGGACCCTTTTGGTAAGATTTCCGCCCCTTCCCCTATGTCTGACATTATTTTCTCAAAAGGTAGGAAAATAAAATCTTTCCGTATTATGTCCACAACCGTGTTTCTTTTTCTCAGTGTGTCCTCATCCATCTTTACGTCTTCGTTATGTCCTCACGTATCTTTCATACTCATCTTTTCCCTTCCATGATGCCCACACTTATATTTCCTTCTCATGATGTCCACTTTCATCTTTGCTTTTAATGATGTTCACACCGATCCTTTGTATGTTACTTTCTCTATAAGGGGCATTCGGGTGTATGTTTTTTTTTCTTTTCTCACCTTTCTCACGATGGCATCAACTGTCTTTCCATACTCACGATGACCACCACCATTTTTTCCTTTTGTTGTGGTTTCATAATCCATTTCCCCTCGTTTTTGGTTTCCGTATTGATCTTTCGTTTCTCCGCATGGCCTCATCCATGTATTCTTTTTCGTGATGTATTTATCCTTATTTTGTTTTTAATCTTGATGTTGCTGTTTTTTTCTTGCCTTCCCCGTGATGTTGTCATTGATATTCCTTGCAGTAGGTGATATCAGGCTGCCCACTTTGCATACTTGTTTGGATGGTTGCGTTGGCCAATTTAGGCCTGTCTTTTTGTTTTTAAATAGTGCTTGATATGGGTACATTGGCTATGTTAGGGCAATCTGCTTTTAGTTGTTGGGATAGGTACATTCAGACATGATGTCAACATGCACCATAGCTTAACAGTGACAGATAAGAACGACCATTTCGTATTGCGTATGTGTGGGTGGGGAAGATGGAACACGGGGGGAAGCGGGATAATACTGTGTTAAAAAGGGCAGTGGAAATGACATTTTTTTTATGTTGGTCGGAACTTCAAACTGCGAACGCGATGCGTCACTTTCGGGTCAACCAGGCACCATGTTTTTTTTCGTTGTGGGATGTCCTTTCACATCTGGCACCATGTTTCCTTCGTTGTGAGACAGTTCATATCTGGTACCATGTTTTTTGGGTATATGATATCCGTTCATATCTGGCACCGTGTTCTTTTCGGTATAGGTTATCCATTCATATCTGGCACCATGTTATTTTCAGTGTGAAATATCCGTTCATCTCTGATACAATGCTATTTTCGGTGCAGGATATCGTCCATAACTGGCACCATGCTATTTTCGGTGTAGAATATCCGTTTATATCTGGCTCCAAATTATTTTCGGTGTAGGATATCCGTTCATATCTGGCACCATGTTATTTTCGGTGTAGGATATTCGTTCCTATCTGGCACCATGTTATTTTCGGTGTAGGATATCCGTTCATCTCTGGCCCCATCTTGTTATCGGTGTAGGATGTCCGTTTATATCTGGCACCATGTTATTTTCGGTGTAGGATATCGTTCATATCTGGCACCATTTTACTCAGGTGTAGGCTGTCCGTTCATATTGGCGCTGTGGTACTTTCTCCGTAATGTGTAGACTGTCCGTGCACACCTGGCACCATGTTACTTTCACCGTAAGGCGTAGACTATCCGTGCACACTGGGCACCATTACTTTCTCCGTAAGGTGAAGACTATCCGTGCACACCTGGCACCATGTTACTTTCTGCGTAAGGTGTAGACTATCCGTGCACACCTGGCACCATGTTTCTTTCACATGAAGTGATAACTGGTCTCCATGGTACTTTCGCAGTAAGAGGAAGGATATCCGTGCGATTCTCGCAACATGTTACTTAATGTGTGATGTGAAGGTTATCCGCATGCACATGTCACCTTGTTAGCTTTTGCCGTAAGGTGTAGGACACCCAGTCCACCCGTGGCATCGTTACTTTCTCCATAAGGTGTAGGTGATCCGGTGCGCGCCTGACGCTGTGTTACTTAGGCCGTAAAGTGTAGGATACTTGGTGCACACCTGACACTGTTACTTGCTCCGTAACGTGTAGGATGCCCGGTGCACGCCTGACACTATATTACTTTCGCCGTAAAGTGCAAGATGTTCGGTGCATATCTTGACACTTTTATTTTTGCCGTAAAGTGTAGGAACCCTGTGTGCACGCATGACACTTGTTACTTTCGCCGTAAAGTCGAGGATACCGGTGCATGTACGGCGTTATGTTGCCTACTCTGTAAAGTGTAAAGTATCTGCACACCTGACACTAGCAGCATGTCCTCTCTCTGGTGTTGTAGGCAACCAAAACGTGACAGCATCTGTTTTCTCTCCGTCAGCCTACAGCCTTGGAATACCTAGAGAAATAAACCCTAGATCAGCTGTCTGTAATGTAGTCATTGTCATTTTGCTGTAGTCCAGCCGACCACCTGGGGCCACTTCAGGGCTGTCACCACGCAAAGGATAGAACGTTCTGTTAGCACGCACGCACGCACACACACACACACACACACACACACACACACACACACACACACACACACACACACTCTCTCTCTCTCTCTCTCTCTCTCTCTCGCTCTCTTTCTCTCTCTCTCTCTCGCTCTCTCTCTCTCTCACTCACAAACACAGGCACAAGCGCGCGCACGCATGCACACACAAGCGCGCAGCAGGCGCACACATGCACACGCACATGCGCGCACACGCACGCACGCACGCACGCACGCACGCACGCACGCATACACACACACACACACACACACACACACACACATAAGAGAGAGAGAGAGAGAGAGAGAGAGAGAGGGGGGGGGGGGGGGGGCGCGCACAGAAATGACATACGTACATCTAGTCATGTAAACCAATGCATGTTACTCAAGCTGGACGATTGGCATCTTAGGACATATAAAACTAAGCCATGCTGAGTGCGTCAGCCATTAGATCTTGTCATACGTAAACATGAATTTCAACCATGGCCTGACGATTACTTCCTCTCTCCCTTCGGTTTTTTTTTTCTGTCCCATTTTCTGCGCCACCTCAGTGGCAGTGCACCCACCCGCTCATTCCGACACCCCGTCCACAGCCACAGCTCGGGTCGGTCGCGCCGCAGCTCCGACATTGGCAATCCACGGAGAGCAGTCAGTGTCAAGTCGTCAAGAGGCAACCCACCGGAGGAGACACTGCGCTGCTGCCGAGTCACTTCGGTGGTGTTCAGTGGCACCTGTTCTGATCCAACATACGCAGGACACCACCTACTAATCCCCTGCTGACGACAATAATTGCTTAGTCGCGGAGCCGGCGTGAGTGAGCTCTCCCTCCGGAGGGCGCCACCACGTCCGACCAACGCCCCCCCCCCCCCCCCCCCCCCGGACTCGCCGATAACTTTGACCCAGACGGAACCAAACCAAGGTCCAGACATGGAGAAGACATCGAAGCTGAGGTCACCATGAGAGCAGCGCATGAAGGACCACAGAATTTTGATTTTTTTTTTTATGCTGATCGATGAGATGAGGATGATAAAGATGATGCTGCGGATTTCCATTTTGGTCTGAGACTGCATGACAGGGCTGTAATCCACGCTTCCTTTCATAATATAGGCCCGAGAGATCCAGACCCTTGCAGTGTTGGTCAGGAAATTTGAGCAACACTCTCAGAGACGCATCCAT